>JAHIAM010010701.1:0-17177 GCA_021605205.1 Aegilops longissima | reverse complement strand
GGTTTGGGAAGGGTTTCATAAGAAGATGGAGAGTCAATGATGATGACAACCCCATGGACTACAATGATCAAGATGGACTTAAAATCACCAGGGTGGAGGAGTTGACGGCACCCCGAGCACCCATGGCGGATGCATGGAGAAGCCATGACATCCTCAGGAAAGCTTCACCCAGCCACAAGAGAAGGATGGATGCCCCATGACCGAAGACTGCGAGCCGCAAGCCATTATGGGCTCGCTGGGTGAACCTAGTAGTGACGCTGGACGGTACTATGAGAAGTAGACGAACGGTAGGATTGGATGGACCGAAGGCCGAAGAACTCTTTGAAGACCTCGTTTATCTGCCCCGCCTTCAAACACCATGAAGTGCTAAGACTTTAAAGGAGGGAATGATTCTTGGGAAAAGCAAACCTCCGCAGAGGGTTATAACCTAATCGATTAGCCGTGTCCCTTGACGACATTTGAGCCTCGGACCTTGGAAGTATTCGGATATCTCAACACTAAAACTAATGATTTAATTTGAGGGTTTTATGACTTAATAATAATTTGGGAACAGATATTGGTTGGGAACCATCTCAATAACTACCAACAATTGTAGTAATTTGCAAGCAAGTCCACGTAGTAGGGTAAAATTTGCTTTTCGCAAAATGATGAAACTTAGAGCTCCACAACCAAAATGCATATAGTGTTAGTAACTTTATTATTGTTATTCTTCATGACTTGCCATTATTCCAAAAGCTGATTACATGGCTGCAACGTATTATGTTGCGTAGATATATTCATCAGAGGAGGCTACGCCCGCGCCTTGGCATCCCTTTGGAGTCGGATGGACTCGCTTATCTTCGACGCCGCAGCATTAGTTGTTTATTTCTCATGAGTTGGCCTTGAGCCAATTTATTCCCTTGTAATAAAGACTCTATATGAGAATCGCTTAATGATATTCGTGTGATTGAACTTTGATTACTTTATCGATGTACCGTGAGTACCAAAGATGATCTTGGGTTGGTAGCATACGTAGATTTGACCGATTTTGGGTCAGTCGCACAGAGATGGTATCAGCACACGACCGTAGGATCGGAACCCCAGGATCGGAAAGCCATAAGAAGAGACCATTTACTTTGAACCCCTTTCATTCTATAATTCTTCCTTGTTCTATTCTCGACTTTCTCCTTTGCAACATTCTAGATGGCCGAAGTTCAACCCAGCTTTGCTAACGAGTTCTGCCACCGATGAGACGATGCCCTTTGAAGAAAGCTGGTCCAGATGGTGAAGCACTGAAGATAGCTCTACCTCGATCACCGGAAACCCACTAATGCACTTCCACGACACCCGCCACAGGATTGAAGTGCATATCCCAGGAGAACCTTTGGAGGACACACGGAGCCTATCAACTTTGAGTTCACCGAGTTCAACCGATCATCGGGACGGGCGATCTATCGAGCACTTGGACATCTCCGGAGGAGTACAGGCTGAGCTCGATCACCGACTCGCCATGGTTTCTCGCAGGCAAGGAATGGAGATATCATCCGATTATCGAGGATGATTCCACTCTCATACATCCAGACTTGGAGTGTCTTCCAGAAACGGGAGATTCAGATCCCAACCTCAAGACACACCGAAGCTTTTGTTCCGAGAACGAGCCGGAAGAGAAGGCACGCAGATTCCGGCATGAGGAAGAAATCACGGACTTCATGGAGATAGTCGACGACCAAGATGAAGCTTGCCGCGATAGAGGAAAAGATGGACTTGGAGAGGACCTTACCCGAGTGGAGATGAAGCACCCTCGTGAGCAATGATTAGGATTTCAAGGAGTACCACCAGGAAACCCCAAGAGGAGGCACCACCGATGAAGACTTTTTAGTCGACCACCATGTTATCTTTTACTTTTCCGATCGCTTAGGCCGATGTTTTTCCTTCGATTAGTCATGAGCTTTTGTAATCGAAGTTTGAACCATGTTTGAGTGGAATGAATAAATGATTGGTGTGTTATGATTGTGCATTCATATGGGTAGTGTTATTTCATAGACCATTGTTCTATTCTAAACTCTCATCCCTCCAAAACACCGATGCCTCCGAGACGTGACATCGGTTTCCCGCCGAGCTCACCCACTGCTCCAAAGCAATGCATCGATGCAGCCCGATTCAATCGTAAAACACCGCCAACAATCCACCGCCACCACCACCACCCACCGTGGGACAATTGACTCGATTTCGAGGTTGAATCCGCCTGTTCACTAGTAGCACCGAGCCGATTGTGGCTGATGATTGGCTCCGCAAGATCGGAAGAGAGCTAGTCACCGTTGGATGCACCGATGTCGAGAAGGTGCGCTTTGTCCAGATCAACCGGATGGACCTGCAGCTTTGGGGAGAATTACACCGCCACCTTTCCCATGGTGGCATCACTTGGGATCAATTCCAGGTTTTCAGACCGCCATGTCTCACCGGAGCCATGAGTCTAAGAAGCGTGAGTTCCGAACTTACGCCAGGGAACCTGCATCAGGCACAAGACGGATGAATTCAGCAGCTCGCCGCTATGCCTCGATGATGTGGCCACAGATGCCGCCAAGGTGAGAAGTTCCTTGAGGGACTCAATGATGAATCGAGCATGCAGCTTATTGTGGCATTTCAACAACTACCAGAGCTGGTAGACAAGGCCACCATTCGAAGGCAAGCAGCAGAGATAGAAGCCGCAAGCGGAAGTACAACCAGGGGAAGCACAACTCGAGAGCTCAGCAGGCTCCCTATGCAATCAGACGGAGGGCACACCCATCATAACCATGGAGGTCATAACCATGGAGGAAATGGGAACAACCGCAGCCAGACAAAAGTCAGCCATGGCAATGGCAATGGAAATGGTAATGGCAATCAGACCGCTCGCCTCGGCCCGGGATCTCGAGCCACATCACCGCTTCAGTGCCGTAAGATCGTGGCACTATGCCACCGACCGCCCGGAGGCTGCAAGAGGAACGGGAATGGCAATGGAGGCTCAGCAAGAAGCCCAACTTTTCCTCGCGCTCAAGTGAATCACATCGACGGAGGACGCCTATGATCAGCCGATAATCGTGGTTGGTAAGTTTTTATTGAATTCACGCTCAGTTTTGGTTCTCTTTATTCGTGCAACGATTCATTCATATCAAGGGTAGTTGTGATAAGTACGGATTACGACTAGAACCCTTAGAAGCCCCTCCGCCGGGCCGCAGGAGGAGAAATGATGGCGTGTTAAGCTGCCCGCAACCTCAATATCGAACTACAAATTTCCGTGGAACTCATAGTGTTGGAAACACGACCTGGATGTAATCCTAGGCATGGATTGGTTGTCAAAATATGAAGGAAACATTGATCGTGCAAGAAGTCTATTCCGCTCACCACCCCGGAGCGTAAGAGGATCAAGTATGTAGCTAGGCACAGCCAGATGAAGAATCAGTATTCTCACGGAGTTGTTCAGAGGAAGTGCCAGAGTGCAAGAATTTCATGTGTTTCCGAGGAATTACCAGAATGCCACCGGACAGAGACATTGAGTTTCGATCGAGTTATTGCCCAAGACAGCCCCAATATCCAAGAGACCTTATCGGATGCCACCAATGAGTTGAAAGAGATCAAGGATCAAATAAATGAGTTATTGGAGAAAGGTTATATTCGCCCAAGCTCATCACCTTGGGGAGCCCCCTTTTGGTAGAGAAGAAGGATGGAAGCTTGAGGATGGTTGTGGATTCCTGTTTAACGGGAACCATCAAGAACAAGTACCCCGGATGATCAATGACTTGTTTGATCAGCTTGTTGGAGCCAAGGTATTTCTAAGATCGATCTTCGATCGGTATCACTTGAAAATTCGTGAAAAGGATATACCCAAAACAGCATTCACCACGTATGGTTTATACAGTATACCCATGTCATTTGATTGACTAATGCCCCGATACTTATGAATTTGATGAACAAGGTGTTCATGGAGTATTTGGACAAGTTTGTCGTGGTGTTCATCGATGAATATTGATATTCTCCAAGAGCGAGGAAGAGCATAAGGACATTTGCCTAGTTCCGAGAAACTTCGAGAACATCACCAGATGCCAAATTCAGCAAATGGAATTTTTGAAGGAAGTTGATTCTCACATGTTATTTCAGGAGAAGGAATAGCTTGATCCCGCCGGTTGAATCACCAGATTGCACCACCACCTTACCAAGGAGATCCGAGTTTTCTTGACCCGCAGGATATTATTGAGGTTCATTGAAACTTCTAAGATTGCGCCCATGAGGCTGTTGAAGAAAGAAGCCAAGTATGTTTGGACCGAGGAATGTGAAGCCCGGAATTGAAGAAACGGTTGGTCACAAAAGTTGATATTTTTAATACAAAGGAATACCAGGTTATTGACGCTTTCGCCAAGGACCTGGGGGAGTATTGATGAAAGGTGGTTGAAGTTTGCCTGACACCCTCATGAGATGAATTATGCCATGGATTTGAGTTAAATGAGTATGCACTAAGACTGGAGACATTTCCATCGGAAATCAAGGATGTCTACAAATCACAAGAGTTTGAAGTATATCTTCACGAGGGAATTGAACCTCGGAGGAGATGGCAGAGTTGATAAAGGATAACATGAGATTGCATTACCAACCTAAGGCCAATGTTGTAGGACGAGCCGAAGAGTTATGTAATCCACCACAGAGGATTACCGAGTTGGTCGATGACTCGAGATCTCCGATCGAGATAGTTCCAAAGGATTTGTTGAACTCGAAGTTCAGTCCACCTTGACCAAAGGATTCGAAGCCTAAGTCGGACAAGGAAACCCGGGAGATAAAGCAAAAGATGGAGGAAGGAAAAGCTAAAGGATTCCGGAAGGATGAACATGGAACTATATGGTTTGAGGATCGATTATGTGCCCAATGATCCCGAGCTCGAAGCTAATTCTTCAGAGGCCATGATTCACCGATTTATTCACCCCTAATACCAAGATGTACCTTTGAAGCAAAGTTTCGTGGACCGGTATGAAGAAGGACATTGCCGAGTAGAGAAAGATGTGATGTTTGTCAACGCCAAAGGCGTAACATCGGGGCAGGTTATTTCAACCTTGCCGATTCCCGATTGAAATGGGAGAAACTTGGTATGGATTTCATCACGGATTACCCAGACCCCTGTTATGATTCTATCCGGTAGTAGTTGATTTGACTAAGGTAGCTACTTCATTCCCGTGAAGACTATTAAAGGCAAGTTCCAAGATATACATGACCAGGATCGAGTCCGCATGGAGTTCCGAGGAAAATCGTATAGAGGAACGCAGCCTCAAAGTTTTGGAAGCAATTGCATGAAACTTTGGGTACAGGCTGAATTCAAGATGTTTTCATCCGCAGATGGATGACCAGAGAGTCAATCAGATTCGAAGACATGTTGAGAGCTTTGCTAGACTATGGGTCAGCTGATGATAATTTGCCAACGAGAGTTCCTACAACAAAGCTTTCACCCTTTGAAGATGGCCCTTCAAGCTCTATACGAAGGAGGGCGAACACCATTGTTGGGGATAGTGTTGAGATCGATCACTTTTGCCGATCTTATCAAGGATTCCAAGAGAAAGTCAAGTGATTCGAGATAGGCTCAAGATAGCAACCAAGAGTAAGAGTTATGCCGATGAAGGAAGGAAGTGACACCGGGGGAGACCGAATTTCGTGTGTCTCTACTTCTGGAATCAAGAGGTTTGGAGTCAAGGAAAGTTAGCACCCGATTCATTAGCCCTACAAAATCCTCGAACCCGGGGAGAAGTTGATGTTGAATTGCCGGAAGGATTGTCCGAGTTCATGATGATTACGCTTTCGCTTGAAGAAGTGCCATGCCGACATGGCCGATGTTCCGTTGAGAGACACAAAGGCCCTAGAGGCCAAAGCGACAAAGGATCTAACTTACAAGGAGAAACCCGTCAGATTCTCGAGATCGCAAGCAGAGTCACCCGCAGCAAGGTCATCAAGTTTTGCAAGGTCCGAGTCACCACACCGAGGAAGAAGCCATGAACGCCAAGAAGATCTTCCAGACCATCCGCACCTATTTTTATTAAACCCAATCTCGAGGGCGAGATTCATTTTAAGGTGGGTTTGTAAATCCCTTTCCTATTTAATGTTTTACAATTATAGCTAACATCCTATGCATCCCGTTGAAATTGAATGTCATTTGAAGTTTCAGAGCTATTTGAGTTTGAATTTGAATTTCAAACTTATGTGGGAAACAATTCAAAAACTAAGCCGATAAATACTTGATCAAAAGTATGAGAGGAGCAACATGACACTCCAAAAATATCAGAGGAAAAATGCTAAAAGATTTGGATTCAAATCTGAAATTTATTTGAATTTGAAAAAAATAGATTTTATGAAGTTTGATTTTGCTTTGGAAAATGTTCAAATGAAAGGGAATATTCCATCATTCGGTATATATATCCCTATATAAATTATTTATAGTTTGGGTTTTATTTTTGTTTTAGTTTTAAATAAAATAAAAAGAAAACCCCCTGGCGCCACAAAGCCACCCTGTGCCCACCAACAACCACCTCAAATTTGGCTGCTCACTGAGTCCTAATCAAGCCCAGAGCCACCAGCAGCCCCACCTCGCACCTCCTTAACCCTGGCCTCGCCACCCGCTCTCCTCTCCCCGACTTGGGACCCCTGCCTTCCCCCACGCCACGCCTGGCCGAGGTCCACTGATCCAAGGATCCGGATACCCGACGCCCGATGCCCTTCCGAGACCCCACCTGGCTATAAAGCCGAGGCGCCAGACCCATTCCCCGAGCCCGCCGACCTCACCTCCTCAGACGACGCCGCGAGTCCCAACCCTCCCGCCCCATTGTTGCCGGCCACGCCTGCACCTGACCTCCAACCCCACCGGATTCCCGACTTCGGCTTTCCCGACGAGTCCGAGCTCACCGACGTCCGGACGCCGAGACTTTCGCCCTCGCCGCGGAGTCCTAGTCCCCAAGATCCCTCCACTGCTCGATCCTAGATCTAGGCTAGGATTAGACACTCAAGGGTTAGGTTTAGTTAGAAAACCGCCGCCCGATGGTTTATTTATTAGTTAGGTTTTGTTTTAGGCCCTCTCGCTTAGTTTAAACCTAGGCCGCTTAGACTAAATTCACGCTTAGTGCAGATAGGCCCATTAGGCCTTTTTTCTTTTTATTTTTGATTTTCTTTTTAGCCTAATAGTTTCAGTTTTCAAAAATGTATATCTTTTATTCTGTTTAATATTTTGAGTGATTCTTTTTTTTGTTGGATTGCAAATTTTATGTAGTTTCGAAAATATATATTTAGCTATGTTAAAAATAATTAAAATGCTTTTAATATTGTTTTAGCAGAATAGCAAATCTGCTATAACTTTAGTTAGAAAATTATTTTTGCATGATTCTTTTTGTCACCACTTTATTTTGACATTGCCAAACCCTAGAAATTAATTTGATATTTTAGGATTAATAAATAATTAGTTCTAAGCAGAATCCAATTAATCCTAATTAATTAACTAGTTCCTGTTTTCCTAATTAATTAATTAGTAAATTAATTTATTTTTAACTTGTGATTAGTTATTCTAGGTTAGTTTCCTACTCCTTAGATGAACTTTTATTTATAATTAATAAAAGTTTTAAATTATTTTTCTTAATGGAAATTGGATTAGGCCTAAATGAGTTTTATAATAGCTTTTAATTAATTCTTTTTGCTCCTAGTTGCTTAGTGAATCCTTTTCTCGTTAGTTAACCTATGTCACATCCCAGATAGACCATGCATTAGGTGTGCATCATGTTTAAATTTCATTTGAATTTGAAATGGGAAGGCAGAAACCCTGTAACACCCCCCTTAAAACAACTAGGGTTTACTAAAATTTATTTCAATGAATCAAATGCCCTTCAAAATGCTCATCCTCTTTGTTTGGGTTCGTAACCCATGTCAAAGGAGGTGCACCATTTTCTAGGTCATCTAAGGGTTCTAGAATTAATCCACAAGTTTTTGAAATGAGCATTTCAAATTATGAAAATATTTTAAATGTTCAAAAATTTCAAACTAAAATGTTTCATGTTGGGAATATTCCAACAAGTGACCAGAGCATTTTGGTAATTTTAAATGTTTTGGTATTTTTAAAACCCAACAAAGTTATAAAATAGAAAGCTTAAAAAAAAACCTTACTGTCAGCTCCCCTTCCCACCTGCGCCCACCAAAGAAGGCCAAAGTCTTTGGTCGCCAGCAGGCCGGTGTGGCCGGGAGCCAGGCGCCGCCACGCACCCGCCCCGCTTCACCTTTCGCCACGCTCGACGACCTCCCGCCGCCGCCCACCCCCTGTGACACCCCATTCTCCCCTCTCTCTCCGCCCCTCGCCGGCCGACGCCACTTCGCCCCTTGTAGGCCAAGCCACCGCTCCCCGGCCACGAGACCGTCGTCGCCTTGCCGCCACAAAACAAGCCCCGGCTCCGCCCCTGCCCGCCGGGACCACCGCCCGATCGCCACCCGGAGATCCCCATCGCCCCCCAAGATCGGACCCCCACCCCAACGAGGTTTTACGGATCACCGGAGCCGCTACCTCCCCATCCTTCCATTCTTCTCTGCACCACAACGAGCACACGCCGATCACCCAATCCAGGACTGGCCGACGAGGTCGCCACCCAACGGCCCCCACCGTCTTCGGACTCACCAAGTTGCCTGGGCCAACTATGCACTTCCCCGCCCGAGCCCTCTAGCAACAAACCCGACATCACCGAGCCCCCCCCCGCTTGCCGGCCCACTCCGCCACCCTAACCTAACGACCCACTAAACACCGCCTCACCTCCACCCAGAATGCCCTCACCCCATTTGGGCCGGAAAGTAAAAGCACTTTGTTCCCAATTGCTCGGGCCGGCTAGACCCCAAAGGACCATCGATCTTGGCCCCGTGACTCCGAGTCATGACAGTGGACCTCCTGCTAACTAATTAGGATTAGTTCTAATTGTTAATTAGTTAAACTAACCCACAGGGTCCCACCGGCGTTTGACCGACACCCGCTGACCCCCGACCCACGCCCTCATGCGACGATAATTCAAATTCTGGATTTATTTTTATATAATAAATTCCGAATATAATTCAAATTTCAAATGCTTATAACTTTTATCTATAACTCCAAATGCAAAGATTTATATATGAAAAATTATCAAAAAATACACTCTATCCATTGGTACAGGTTTCATGCATGTTAAAACAAGTTAACTATGCTGAATAACCAGAATAAGATATTGCACCATTAGGCCTAACTCAATGAGCTATCATTTGAACCTTTGATTCAAATGAGTTCATCCCGCTCCTTCAACTTGCATTAGGCCAACACACATCCATATTGCCATGTCATAGCATGCATCATATTGTTGCATATTGTTTGTATGTTTATTTTTTGGTTTTCTGATAGGTTCCCCAAGATAACCTCGAACCCATCCGGCAGCCACCCGCCCATCGCAAGCAATTCATTGATCATTACAAACCCATGTTCGCTTCGCTTCCGCATTAAGACAACGCGATTCAACTATTGTGTGTGTAGTTGAACCCACCCTTTGCATGACCGTCTTGCCACAAGAATTAGATGAAACCCACTAGTATGTGTAGGAGTTGATTGAGCCATGTTTGTGATTCCTACCATGCTATGCTTGCTATGCTTAGAGTTGTGTCGTCCGCCATCGGGATGATGAACGGAGTGAAAGGTTGTGTTGGTTCGGAGTGAAAGTGTTGAACACGATTTGGTAAAGGTATCGATGAGAGGCCATGTAGGGTACATTGGGGTTTCATTGAAGCCAACTTAAGAACGAGATCTGTTTGTGATCCATGAACTAGCTACTACCACGCATTGGGCCCAAACCAATGGACCTTCCTTTCTTAACCACCCTTGTTCTTAGTCCGGGCAAGTAGTTTTCGTGTTTGTAGTTGGGGCCCTGACCTTAGGGGTGGGGTTTGGGTAGGCACCGGGGCCCTGTACCGAAAGTGCTTATCTCGGGAACCCCCCACATCGGGCTGTAGGAAACCTCGCCGACCTTCAGGATGGAACCCAATAGGCGATAAACCGACTAGGGACTTGAGTGTTTGGGAGGCTACACACCCAGGGCTTCCGCTGAAGGTTGTTTACATGTCGTAAACATTTATAAGTGGTGAGGGGTGAAGAAGTATACCCCCAGGTTAAATATGATCTATTCAATAGCCGTGTCCACGGAGAAGGACTTCGGGTTACCTATATCAGTTCATAGACAAAAATGGATACTACTAAAAGCCTCAAGAAGTGGAGATCGGGATTCCCTCGGGATGACAGAGAGGATCCACTGGAGTATTGTGATGGTGATTAGTGGACTGTACACAAAATGCTTTACAAAGTGTGTCACGAGGATAGCTTAGCCAAGAGTCAAAGCTGGCTTTGCAAATAACTCCACTTCCTTCCTTGAGAATGTGCATGTATGATAGGATTCTGTAGAAACTTTGAGTACTTTTGTACTCATGTTTGCTTAATCAATATTTTGAGGACTATACTACCCTCCGACGGATTCTATGTAGATGTTGACTTCGAAGTGTAGCCACCTTGTGGCATCTAAGACTTGTGAAGGGCCATTGTAGATAGAAAGGCTCCAACAAGCTTTCTTTCTTTCTAGAGTCCAAAATAGTTTCCGCATGTGCTTGTATGATTGTATGATTTGAGTGTTGGGTCATGTGACCCCACCGTATGAATATAGTTATGTATGGCTCCTGAGCCTCTTAAATAAAGTACTTGAGTTGTAGAGTTTTGTTGTGATGCCTTGTTGTATTTACTCACATCGGGCATATTGGTATGATTGAAATGCTTGGTATGAGGGATCCACAAACTAGTTGTTTATCCTTGGCAGCCTCTATGGGGAAATGTAGTCTCGCCCGAGCGATAGTAGTCCACAGCCCGTTCACCTGAGTCCGCTAGCCCAAAGACTACCGCTTGACACTTGATCGGCCGGATGTGTTTCATTTCGCTCTTATGTCCGTTCTTCGGAAATGTCACGCGTGATACTTGAGTCCGCTTAGCCTGCACAGCCCGGATACCGGAGTCCCATAGCCCAAAGGTTACAGCCCGAGTTCATACGCTGATGACCGAATGCTCAAGTGTTTTGTATGCCGTCCCCATAGGTTAGTGCCGCTTGTTCACGACCAGCCATGTCGGCCCGGTTCTTTGTCATGTGGATGCTAGCGACACTATCATATACGTGAGCCAAAAGACGAAAACGGTCCCGGCCATGGTAAGGCGACACCGTGGGAATACGGGAGGCCAAAGTGATATGAGGTGTTACCGCCAGGTCGATGTGACTTGGAATCGGGTCCCGACAGTGCTGCATCGAGCAAAGCTGCCTCAGAGGTTCGCTAAGCCAAACTGGTCAAGTTGAGTCTAGAAATGCTTTAGTTATATGTAGGGGAATTGATTGTGAGGAACGAAGGCTCTTTACTC
The DNA here is from genome assembly GCA_021605205.1 of Aegilops longissima. NCBI lineage: Eukaryota > Viridiplantae > Streptophyta > Magnoliopsida > Poales > Poaceae > Aegilops > Aegilops longissima. Next base: position 5,752 of record JAHIAM010010701.1, on the reverse strand, counting down.
CTTTACCTTATGACCTCTCGATCCGAGTCATCCTCTTCTCATTCGACGTGGGTATAGGACTAGGCTTCTTCTTCTATCGTTTCACGTGTTACTAATCCGTAGTAACTTATAGGATTGTTGGTATATCCTGCCTGCTACTAAATTTTAGTATGCTATCATTTGAACCGTAACCTTGATATGATGTTGTTGAGTGGTTTTGCAATCTGATTTTGAATGTCTCAAATCTGATTTTGAGCATTTACGATGTTATGCTGCCCGATTTTCCCTAGAAATTTAATGCCTTTGCATTGTGGTCTGTGCTTTCAGATGGCCACCTGCTCCGTAACCAAGTGGTTCGCCTCGACTTTGCATTGATGTGTGCGGTCACACGCCATGTTGGTTAGGGTGATGATTGAGGCTGGTTATCGATGGTATCCTAATATACCGCCGAGGAGCAGTTTAGGGATTTCAATCAAAGCCAATATCTATGCACGGTTCGGATTTATCCATCTTATCCCGGAGCTATCGAGCCACTTCACTGTTTTATGGGCTCGAATCACTATTGGAATGTCCGGCAAGATGCAGCCTATTCCATGATGACTATTATTCGATCCAGAATGCTGTTGAGCAACACCGATTTCCGATATGCCAAAGATCCTTCCGGGCGCATGGACCTTCGTGGTTTGTACAACATGCATCCCATGAGGACTCACCTTCGCACTACTACGAAGTTGTTGGAGGACAAGGACCGTGAGAACCGGCCTGGAATGGAGCTTTTAATGCCCGCTCACCACGGGCTACTCGATTAGGTTTGCACCGCCGCAAGCGGATGTATGGACATGAGAGACTTGTACCTGCAGGGCGAGTCCGCCGACTTCATGGAGTGGCGTGAGGTTGGAGGCATCACTCCTCGTGGGCCTGCCCGCCACCGCTTGTTGGTCCACGGCCACATCCGAGTCCTTATGGTCCAAGGCCCCACAGATTGTTCTGCTTCCGACGATCATGTTCCACTTCTGTGTCGGGTGGTGACTTCTATGAGGACTACTATGGAGCTGCCGAGATAGTAGTAGTATTCCTAGTATGGTAATAGTTGTATTTCCACCGCCCCGCATGACTCGTGGAATACGATTTAGTGTGTATTAATCCAAGTGTAGAAAATAATGTATAGGAGTTGGATTGCTCCATGAGATGTAACGCCTTTCCTTATAGTTGTACTCACGCTTGTACTAAACTATGAATGGTGTGTATGACCGATGGTTATATATATATATATGGCAGTTTTATATTACCATGTCATACGATGAACATCTTTGCATTCCATGCTATCCATTACCTTCCGCACTTCCTTGTTAAATTCTGCCATCCTGGTTTAAACCTTTGCTTTGTCTCCTGTGATGGTCAACACTGCAATACCCCGCTATCCAGAGCAGGAGAAGCCACAGCAGCCGTAAATGTGAATCTGCCAGAACCGCCATCCTTGGCCGAGGTGATGCCGAAGCAACTAATAAGCGTTAAACCAACCGCTTATTGGAGCGGATTGAACAAAACACAGACGCCAGCCAAGAAACGATGTGGTTTCACTCAATGATTTCCAAGCTATATCCTCCAAAATTCAAATGTTCCGCCGAGCCTTCGACGCAGATGATTGGTCTCCAAGATCCACCACAAGCTGCTGCTCCGCTAACGTACGAGGCGACAAGGTTACCTTTGCCGCTATCATCTTGAAGGCCCCGCCATCCGTGGGAAAATTATGAGGCTATGCGTCCGTGGACAAGTTACAACTTGGGATGAATTCGCCGCCCGTGAGCACCATATTCCGTAAGGTCTTATGGACCGCAAACGTGAGGAATTTGCAGCTTCACCCAAGGTAGGCGACAAAGGATGCCTACACGTGAATTTGGGAGGTTAGCACGTTATGCTCCCAAGAAGTTTCTACCGATGCTAAGAAGGTGCAAGGTTCCGCAAGGACTTAGCCTCGAGCTACGCCGAGATCTCCGCTGCATGAGTGTACCTCTTCCCGGTTAGTCAATAAGGCTATCACGAGACGGCAGATCGATTTCGAGGCTTCACGCAGCACATCCGTGATTCTCGATCGCCATCCGCTCGATCCTGGCGCCGGGTTTGGGTCCCAACACGCTCTACCACCTGTGTACACCCCGAGGCCATCCTTCGAGGCGCCGCCCCAACCAGCCGATTTTCCACCCAAGACTTATGGAGGTCCAACTGCTAGTGCTGCTCCTCGTCAAATGTGATCACTTGCTTCAAGTGTGGAGAGACGGGCCACTATATTCGAGAGTGTCCCCGTAACAACCCCAATCAAGCCGAAAGTCTGCTGGCAAGCAAGCCAGCAGAAAGATGCCCTATGCCAAACCAGTGGCACCGCCGGGCCATGTCAACTATGTCTCGCCAAGAAACCTATGAGGATCCCAACGCCGCCCTCGACGCTTTTGTTAATCGCCATCCGCAATCGTTTTTTGATACGAGCATCTCATTCATTTATTTCGAGAGCTATGCTCGATTGCAAACACCACATTCTGTGACATGCCTACCTCCATGGAAATTAAACTCCGGTTCTAGATGGCAAACCTCTAGAATAAGTCATGGAATGAAATTTTGTCGATGATTAGTCTTTCTTGCATCTCTAATAGCTCTCAAGTCCTTGACATAAACATCATCTTGGGTATGGATCGGATGTCGCCCATTACGCTAAGATTGATTGCTCTACTAGAACTGTTCAACTTACCATCCTTCGGCAAAACAAAGGATGTTTTAACCCGAGTGTCTAAGCGCCTAGCTTTACTCCTTAAATGCCAACCCTCTTCCGCACTCAAGATATTCCTAGTCCGTGATTTTGATGTCTTTCCGAGGAGCTGCCAGTGTTCCACCCGACAGGATGTCGAGTTCGTGATAGATCTTATTCTAACCGGCCCCAATCTCTAGAAGACCCTATAAGATGGCACCCTAGAACTAGCTGAACTTAAGAAACAACTCGATGAGTCCTTGCAAAAGGGTTTCATCCGCCCTAGTTCATCTCCATGGGCTTGCCCCCCTCTTCGCCAAGAAGAAGGATGGTACGGATCGGATGGTTGTAGATTACCGATGCCAATTTGGTCACTATCAAAAACAAGTATCCGCCCTCAGATCAACGACCGTATGATCAGCTCCTGGATCCTCGCCTTTCCAAGATGGATTTGAGGTTGGGCTACCATCAAATCAAAATCAAGAACGGGACATTCCTAAACGGCCTTTTGTCACCGTTATGGCCAATACGAGTACACCGCATGTCCTTCGGTTTAACCAATGCTCCAACCACTTTCTCTTAATGAACTCAATCTTCATGGAGTATTTGGATAAATTGCTGGTATACCCTGATATACTCATCTACTCCAAGAATGAGGAAGAACATGCCAACACCTAAGGCTAGTATTGATGAAACTTCGAGAGCACCGCCTTTATGCCAAATTTCTAATGTGAATTCGTTACCGTTGACCATCAGGACATGTAATCTCGTAAGGGTATTGCTGTCAATCCAGCGAAGTTCAAGCCGCCCTGATCGACTCCACCGAATCGGTCAAGCAAGTTCGAGTTTCTTGCGAAGCTATTGCCGCCGTCCGAGAATTTCTAAAGTTGTTAAACCTCTAACCAACTCCTCAAGAAAGATAAGAAGTTCAATGGACGCCAAAGGCGAGATCAGCCGGAACCTAAAAGACGCCACATCCGCCCTGCATTTGTTCCACCAGATTTCTAAGGACTTTATTATCTATTATACGCCGACAAGGACTAGGTTGCATACTCATGCAAGATCGTATGTGATTGCTCACGCTTTCCGCAGGCCCACATGAGGATAATTACCCCACACACGATCTAGAGCTTGCGAAAGGGTTCATGCACTAAAACTTGGCGACATTATCTTCTCGGGTAATCGCTTAAATCTACACGATCACCAAAGTCTGAAATATATCTTCACCCAACCGGATTTGAATCTGCAAAGACGTTGTCGAGTTGATTACAGATTTCACTTAGGAATATCCTACACCCGTGCAAAGCTAATGTCATGGTGACGACTAAGTCGCAAATCTTATTGTAAAAACTGATGTTACAACAAAGTCAACCAATTCTCCACGAGGAATTTCAGTTTAATCTTCACATTGTTCCTCGAGGATTCTTTTCCACCCCGTAAACCACCCTTACGGATCAGATCATCAAAGCAGTAGTAGATCCGGAATCTCCCGATCGAGAAACATCAAGAAAGGAGTCGCAGATTGTTTCTCCATTGATAAACAAGGTGTCGTTCTTGAGACCGCCTAGTGGTCCCAAGGTGCGCAACCTGAGGCGATTTCCGGAAGCTCATGACTCTCCTCTCACCATTCATCCCGTAGTACTAAATGTATCAAGACCTACGCCGAGGTTTTGGTGGACTAGGATGAAGAGAGAAATCGCCAATACATTTAATCGCGACGCTCGCGTCGAGTTAAAGCAGAGCATCAACGGCCGTGGTACCCTTCAACCTTTGGAAATTCCTGAATGGAAATGGGATAAAATCGGTATGGATTTCATTACCGGGTTTCCAGACCAAGAGAGGGAATAACGCTATCTTCGTGGTCGTGATCGCCTTTCCAAAGTAGCCCACTTCCTACCCGTCATGAGTATAACCCAGCCAGCTAGCTGATTTGTACATCTCAATAGTTCTCTTCATGGTGTTCCATTGAGATTAACTCAGACTGGAGTTCTTCACCTCTCGATTTTGGGAAAGTTTCCAAAATATGGGAACTCGCCCTCCTTTAGCACCCCATCCCCAATCAAGTGGTCAAGTAGAACGAGTCAATCAAATCCTAGAGGATATGCTTCGAGCTTCCTCTTTCGCATGAATTGGGAGAAATGCCTTCCATTCGCCGAAGTTCGCTTATAACAAAGTTATCAAGCCAGCTTGGGCAAAGCCCTTTCAAGTTTTATGGACGAAATGTCGAACGCCTTAACGTCGAAACCGGGAGAGACAACTTTGGCCCGACATGATTCGAAGGTAAGAGCAGGTTCGCCATTCGTGAGAAATTGAAAACAGCCCAATCCCAAAAGAGCCAATATGACGCAAGCATAAGTCTATGACTTATGAAATTGGCGGAAGGCTTACCTTCGGGTTACCCTTTGAAGGGAACCCATCGATCGTATCAAAGGCAAGTTGGCCCTCTTACATTGGACCCTTTCGCATTTTCCAAACGAGGGAAGTTGCCTACCAATTGAACTATCCGATCTTCCAAGGTCCATGATGTCTTCCACGCTTCCAACTCAGCGTTGTTTCGGATCCATCCGGGAGGGACCATAAACGCTTGATCTCCAAGATAACCTCACCTATCGAGAATATCCCGCTCAGATCTCGATCAAGCCGAGCGCACACCACGGAATATCAAGTTTCTAAAGGTTCAATGGTCAAACCATTCCAGCAAGAGGCAACTTGGGGGGAGGATCGCCTTCACTTGAGTACCCCACCTTTTTCGAAAGATCCTAAATCTGGACGAGATTCTTTGAGTGGGGTGAGTTGTCACATCCCGGAAGACCATGCATTAGGTGTGCATCATGTTTAAAATTTGAATTTGAAATGGGAAGGGAAACCCCACACCCCTTTAAACAACTAGGGTTTACTAAAATTTATTTCAATGAATCAAATGCCTTCAAAATGCTCATCCCTTTGTTTGGGTTCGAACCCATGTCAAAGGAGGTGCACCATTTTCTAGGTCATCTAAGGGTTCTAGAATTAATCCACAAGTTTTTGAAATGA
>JAHIAM010010698.1:0-12553 GCA_021605205.1 Aegilops longissima | reverse complement strand
AAGCACTCCACGGTATCCGGAGTTACACGATCTCATGGTCTAAGGAAGAGATACTTGACATTGGAAAAGCTCTAGCAAAACGAACTACACGATCTTGTGCTATGCTTAGGATTGTCTTGTCCATCACGCCATTCTCCAAATGACGGATCCCGCTTGTCGCGATATCCGATGTCCATAGTCGAAACCATGACTATCTCGTCACCAACGAGCTAGTCAACTAGAGGCTCACTAGGGACGATTAGGTCTATGTATTCACACGGTATTACGATTTCCGGATAATACAATTATAGCATGAATAAAAGACAATTATCATGAACAAGGAAATATAATAATAATGCTTTTATTATTGCCTCTAGGACATATTTCCAACAGTCTCCCACTTGCACTAGAGTCAATAATCTAGTTACATTGTGATGAATCGAACACCCATAGAGTTCGTGCTGATCATATTTTGCTCATGAGAGGTTTAGTCAACGGATTCATGCACATTCAGATCCGTATGCACTTTACAAATTTCTATGTCTCCATCTTGAACATTTTCACGGATGGAGTTGAAGCGACGCTTGATGTGCTCGGTCTTCTTGTGAAACCGCCCTTGGCAAGTGCAATAGCTCCAGTTGTCACGTAAGAGTTTGATCGGCCCCGACGCATTGGGTATGACTCTAGGTCGGTGATGAACTGCTTCACCCAAATTGCTTCATGTGCTGCCTCCGAGGCTGCCATGTACTCCGCTCACATGTAGATCCCGCCACGACGCTCGCTTGCAGCTGCACCAGCCATCGCTCCACCATTCAACATATACACGATCCGGTTTGTGACTTAGAGTCATTCAGATCTCGGTCGGCTTAGCCGACGTAACCCTTTACGATTTAGCTCTTCGTCACCTCCATAAACGAGAAACATGTCCTTTGTCCTTTCGTGTACTTCAGGATATTCTTGATCGCTGTCCAAGGTTCCGCTCGGATTACTTTGGTACCTTCCTACCAAACTTACGGCAAGGTTTACATCAGGTCCGGTACCCAGATGGCATACATAATAGATCCTATGGCTGAAGCATAGGGATGACACTCATCTCTTCTTTATCTTTTGCCGTGGTCGGGCATTGAGCCAACTCAATCTCACACCTTGCAAACAGGCAAGAACCCTTCTTAGACTGATCCATTTTGAACTTCTTCAAAATCTTATCAAGGTATGTGCTTAGAAGACCTATGAGGCGCCTCGATCTATTTCTATAGATCTTGATGCCTAATATATAAGCAGCTTCTCCAAGGTCCCTCATTGAAAAACACTTATTCAAGTAGGCCTTAATGTTGTCCAAGAATTCTATATCATTTCCCATCAAAAGTATGTCATCTACATATAATATGAGAAATGCTACAGAGCTCCCACTCACTTTCTTGTAAACGCAGCTTCCATAAGTCTCAAGATAACCCAAACGCTTTGATCATCTCATCAAAGCGAATGTTCCAACTCCGAGATGCTTGCACCAGCCCATAAATGGATCATTGAGCTTGCATACTTTGTCAGCTTTCTTAGGATCGACAAAACCTTCCTGTTGCATCATATACAGCTCTTCCTTAAGATAACCATTAAGGAACGCTGTTTTGACGTCCATCTGCCATATCTCATAATCATAGTATGCGCAATTGCTAACATGATTCGGACGGACTTAAGCTTCGCCACGGAGAGAAAGTCTCATCAGAGTCAATCCCTTGAACTTGCCGATAACACTTAGCGACAAGTCGAGCTTTATAGATGGTGACATTACCATCCGCCCGCCTTCTTCTTGAAGATCCATTTATTTTCTATCGTCCCGATCATTGGGCAAGTCACCAAAGTCCATACTTTATTTTCATACATGGATTCTATCTCGGATTTCATGGCTTCTAGCCATTTGTTGAATCTGGGCCCGCCATCGCTTCTTCATAGTTCAAGGTTCACCGTTGTTCAACAACATGATTTCCGTGACAGGTTGCCGCATTCACTGGTGTAAACGTGTCCTAGTGGACCCACGGTTCAGAGCAACTTGATCCAAGTACCTTGATCATCATCATTATTTTCTCTTCACAGTGTAGGCATCACAGAACATTTTCCGAGCTGCACTAATATCCTGCTCAAGAGGTAGTACTTCATCGAAGTTCTACTTTCCTCCCACTTACTTTTCGAGAGAAACTCCTTTTCCGTAAAGGATCCGCTTTGGCAACAAAGATCTTGCCCTCGATCTTAAGTAGAAGGTATACCCTATGGTTTCCTTTAGGGTATCCTATGAAGACGATTTTCCGACTTGGGTTCAAGCTTTCAGTTGAAGTTTCTTGACATAAGCATCGATCCCCAAACTTTTAGAAATGACAGCTTAGGTTTCTTCCCAAACCATAATTCATACGGTGTCGTCTCAACGGATTTAGACGGTGCCCTATTTAAAGTGAATGTAGCTGTCTCTAGAGCGATCCCAAAATGATAGCGTAAATCGGTAAGAGACATCATAGACCGCACATATCCAATAGAGTGCGACACGACGCTCAGACACACTCGCTACGCTGAGGTGTTCCAGCGCGGAGTTGTGAAACGATTCCACATTTTCTTAAGTGTACCAAATTGTGACTTAAATATTCTCCTCCACGATCCGATCGAAGAATTTTATCTTTCGTCACGCTGATTCTCTACTTCATTCTGAAATTCCTTGAACTTTTCAAAGGTCTCAGATTTGTGTTTCATCAAGTAGACATACCCATATCTACTCAAGTCATCTGTGAGAGTGAGAACATAACGATATCCTCCGCGAGCCTCCACACATTGGACCGCACACATCGGTATGTATGATTTCCAACAAGTTGGTTGCTCGCCCATTGTTCCGAGAACGGAGTCTTGGTCATTTTGCCCATGAGGCATGGTTCGTATGTGTCAAATGATTCATAATCGAGAGACTCTAAAAGTCCATCGAATGGAGCTTCTTCATGCGCTTGACACCAATGTGACCATAGGCAAGTCACAAGTATGTGGACTATCGTTATCAACTTTACATCTTTTGGTATTCACGCTATGAATATGTGTAACATTACCGAGATTCATTAAGAATAAACCATTGACCATAGGGCATGTCCATAAAACATATCTCTCATATAAATAGAACAACCATTATTCTCGGATTTAAATGAGTAGCCATCTCGCATCAAACGAGATCCAGATACAATGTTCATGCTCAAACTTGGCACCAAATAACAATTATTAAGGTTCAAAACTAATCCGAGGTAAATGTAGAGGTAGCGTCGACAGCGATCACATCGACTGAACCATTCCCGACGCGATCGTCACTCCCCTCGCCAGCTCCGCTTATTCCGCAGCTCCCGCCTGAGTTAGAAATATGAGCAACGGCACCGTATCAAATACCCAGGAGTTACTACGAGTATCGGTAAGGTACACATCAATTACATGTATATCAAATATACCTTTGGTGTTGCCGGCCTTCTTATCCGCTAAGTATTTGGGGCAGTTCCGCTCCAAAGGACCCTTCCCTTGCAATAAAAGCACTCACCTCGTGCTTGGGTCCATTCTTTGACTTCTTCCCGAACTGGTTATCAAGCAACATCTTTGCAGCCCTTCTTGAAGTTTTTCTTACCTTGCCCTTCTTGAACTTAGTGGTCTTATTGACCATCAACACTTGATGTTCTTTCTGATTTCAACTCTCACGACTTCAAGATTGAAAATACTTCGAATGGTCTTCACCATCCCTTCATATTGTAGTTCATCACAAAGCTCTTGTAGCTTGGGGAGCGATCAAGGATTCTGCAATGACCGCCTCGTCCGGAGGTTTATGTCCATGGACAGCGTTGTGCAACCTGCATATTTTGAGTATGTGTTCACCGATGTAACTGTTTTCTCCATCTTACAACTATAGAACATGTCGAGACTTCATATCTCTCGACCCGGCATGAGCTTGCAAACTAGTTTCAGCTCCTAACATCTCATATGCTCCATGTTGCAAAACGCTTTTGGAGCCCCGTTCTAAGCTGTAAAGCATGCCGTGACCGAACGAGGGAGTAATCATCAAGACAAGACTGCCAAGCATTCATAATGTCTTGGTTCTTCGGACGGAGCGCCACCTAGCGGTCCTTCTAGGACATATTGTTTCCTGCAGCTATGAGGATGATCTCGTGTTCCGACCCAGTCCGATAGTGCTGCCGCCATCTTTCAGCTTGGTTTTCTAGGAATGCGCTAGTTCAAGTTGACATGAGCTTGGCCATTTGATCTACAAGACATATTATGCAAAAGTTTTAGACTAAGTTCATGATAATTAAGTTCATCTAATCAAATTATTTAAATGAACTCCCACTCAGATTAGACATCCTCTAGTCATCTAGTGTTACACAACCGAGTCGACTAGGCCGTGTCCGATCATCACGTGAGACGGACTAGTCATCGCCGGTGAACATTCTCATGTTCATCGATCTTCCATACGACTCGTGTTCGACCTTTCGTCTCCGTGTTCCGAGGCCATGTCTATACATGCTAGGCTGCCAAGTTAACCCTAAGTGTTTTGTATGTAAAACTGTCTTACACCCGCTGTATGTGAACGTAAGAATCTATCACACCCGATCATCACGCGGTGCTTCAAATGAAGAACTTTAGCAACGGTGCACGCTTAGGGAGAACACTTCTTGAAATTGTTAAGGATCATCTTATTTACTACCGTCGCTCTAAGTAAACAAGATGCATAAACATAATAAACATCACATGCAATTATATTGTAGTGACATGATATGGCCAATATCATATAGCTCCATTGATCTCCATCTTCGGGCTCCATGATCATCTTGTCACGCATGACACCATGATTCCATCATCATGATCTCCATCATCGTGTCTTCATGAAGTTGTACCAACGACTACTTCTACTTTGTGAAGGAAATATGCCCTAGAGGCAAATAAAAGTTATTATTTATTTCTTATATCATGATAAATGTTTATTATTCATGCTAGAATTGTATTAACCGAAACATAATACATGTGTGAATATATAGACAAACAGATGTCACTAGTATGCCTCTACTTGACTAGCTTGTTAATCAAAGATGGTTATGTTTCCTAAACATGAACAAGGAGTTGTTATTTGATTAACAAGGTCACATCATTAGTTGAATGATCTGATTGACATGACCCATTCCGTTAGCTTAACAGCTTGATCGCTTAGTATGTTAATGCTTTTTCATGACCCATACATGTTCCTATAACTATGAGATTATGCAACTCCTGCTACGGAGGAACACTTTGGTACTACCAAACGCACAACGTAATCGGGTGATTATAAAGGAGTACTATGTGTCTCCAAAGGTACTTGTTGGGTTGGCGATTTCGAGATTAGGTTTTGTCATCCGATTGTCGGAGAGGTATTCCTGTGCCTTCTCGGTAATGCACATCACTTAAGCTTTTGTAAGCATTACAACTAATGAGTTAGTTGTAAGATGATGTATTACGAACGAGTAAAGAGATTTCACCGTAACGAGATTGAACTAGGTATTGGATACCGACGATCGAATCTCGTAAGTAACATACCGATGACAAGGGAACAAAGTATGTAGTTATGCGGTTTGACCGATAAAGATCTTCAGAGAATATGTAGGAACCAATATGGGCATCCAGGTTCCGCTATTGGTTATTGACCGAGAATGGTTCTAGGTCATGTCTACATAGTTCTCGAACCCGTAGGGTCTGCACGCTTAACGCTTCGGCTGATGCTCATAATGAGTTTATAAGTATTGATGCACCAAGGTTGTTCGAGTCCCGGATGTGATCACGGACATGACGAGGAGTCTCAAATGGTCGAGACATAAAGATTGATATATTGGAAGCCTACATTTGACATCGGAAGTGTTCCGGTGAAATCGATTTATCGAGTACCGGAGGTTACGGAACCCCCGGAGATCAATGGGCCTTAATGGGCCATAGGAGAAGAGGAAGGGCAGCCAAGGTGGCTGCGCGCCTCTCCCCTCTAGTCCATAGGACAAGGAAGGCGCCCTTCCCCTTCTCTCCTCCAATCCAGTCCAACCAGGGGGGGGGAGTCCTACTCCTGGGAGTAGGACTCCTCCTTGCGCCCCATAGGGCCGCCACCTCCCTTGTCTCCTTTATATACGGGGCAGGGGCACCCAAGACATGTTGATCTACGGATCTTTCCTTAGCTGCAGTGCGGTGCCCCTTCCACCATATTCCACTTCGGTCATATCGTCATGAGCTTAAGTAAGCCCCGAAGCGGAGAAGTCATATCGTCGCTGAGCTTAGGCAAAGCTCTCACGCCGTGGAATCAACATCGCCACCACGCCGCTTGGTCTTAAACTCATCCTCGACACTTTGCTGGATCGGAGTCCGGGATCGCCATCGAGTGAACGGTGCTGAACACGGTGCCGCGACGCTCGGTACTTGGATCGGTCGGATCGTGAAGACGACGACTACATCAAATCAAGGCTTATAACGCCCGCCACGGTTCACGAGGGTACGGACGACACCTCCCCTCGCTGCCATCACGATGATCTTGCGTGATCGTGGAAAATTTTTGAAATTACTACGCTCCCAACAAAGGCATCCGAGCCTGGTTTTATGCGTTGATGTCATATGCACGGTAGAACACAAGTGAGTTGTGGGCGATAAGTCATACTTCCTACCAGCATGTCATACTTTGGTTCAGCGGTATTGGAGATGAAGCGCCCGACCGACATTACGCAGACGCCACGAGACTGGTTTCACCGCCCGAGCACCGCGCTTAAAGGTGACCGCGGTGTCTGTCTCTCTCACTTTAGTTGAACTGAAAAGGCTACGCCCGTCCTTGAGAAGGTTAAACGAGTCTATTTGACGAAGTATCGCTGTGGTTTTGATGCGAGGTAAGAACGGTTCTTGCTCAGCCCGTAGCAGCCACGTAAAACTTGCAACAACAAAGTAGAGGACGCCTAACTTGTTTTTGCAGGCATGTTGTGATGATATGGTCAAGACGTGATGCTATATTTTATTGTATGAGATGATCATGTTTTGTAACCGAAGTTATCGCAATCGGCAGGAGCCATATGGTTGTCGCTTATTGTATGAAATGCAACGCCATGTAATTGCTTTACTTTATCACTGTTAGCGATAGTCGAGAAGCAATAGTTGGCGTAGACGACAACGATGCTACGATGGAGATCAAGGTGTCGCGCCGTGACGATGGTGATCATGACGTGCTTCGAGATGGAGATCACAAGCACAAGATGATGATGGCCATATCATATCACTTATATTGATTGCATGTGATGTTTATCCTTTATGCATCTTATCTTGCTTTGATTGACGGTAGCATTATAAGATGATCTCTCACTAAAATTATCAAGCATCGTTCTCCCGAGTATGCACCGCTGCCAAAGTTCGTCGCGCCGAGACACCACGTGATGATCGGTGTGATAAGCTCTACGTCCATCTACAACGGGTGCAAGCCAGTTTTGCACACGAGAATACTCAAAGTTATACTTGACGAGCCTAGCATATACAGATATGGCCTCGAACACGGAGACCGAAAGGTCGAACGTGAATCATATAGCGATATGATCAACATAAAATGTTCACCATTGAAAACTACTCCATCTCACGTGATGATCGGTTATGGTTTAGTTGATTTGGATCACGTGATCACTTAGATGACTAGAGAGATGTCTCCTAAGTGGGAGTTCTTAAGTAATATGATTAATTGAACTTTAATTTATCATGAACTTAGTCCCCGTAGTATTTTGCAAATTATGTTGTAGATCAATAGCTCGCGTTGTTGCTTCCCTATGTTTTCATATATGTTCTAGAGAAAATTGTATTGAAAGATGTTAGTAAATGATGCGGATTGGATCCGTGATCCGAGGTTTATCCTCATTGCCGCGCAGAAGAATTATGTCCTTAATGCACCGCTAGGTGATGATCTATTGCAGAGCGGCGTGACGTTATGAACGCTATTAGCTCAAGATGATGACTACTTGATAGTTTAGTGCACCTTGCTTAACGGCTTAGAATCGGGACTTCAAAGACGTTTTGAACGTCATGGACCATATGAGATGTTCCAGAATTGAAGTTAATATTTCAAGCAAATACCCGAAAGGAGAGATATGAAGTCTCCAACAAGTTCTATAGCTAAAAGATGGAGGAGAATCGTCAACTAGTGAGCATGTGCTCGATTGTCCGAGTACTTCAATCGCTTGAATCAAGTGGGAGTTAATCTTCCAGATAAGATAGTGATTGACAGAATTCTTCTAGTCACCATCACCTTAGTAGAACTGCGGATGAACTATAATATGCAAGGGATGACAAAAGTATTCCCAAGCTCTTCGTGATGTCAAATCGACGAAGGTAGAAATCAAGAAAATAGCATCAAGTGTTGATGATTGACAAGACCACTAGTCTCAAGGAAAAAGGGAAGAAGGGAACTTCAAAAGAACGGCAAGCAAGTTGTTACTGAGTGAAGAAGCCCAAGTCTGGATCTAAGCTCGAGACTAAGTGCTTTTGCTACAATGGAACTGGTCATCGAAGCGGAACTACCCCAAGTAATTGGCGGATAAGAAGGATGGCAAAGTGAACAAAGGTATATTTGATATACAAATTATTGATGTGTATTTTACTAGTGATCGTAGCAACCCTCAAGATTTGATACTGGTTCGCCAAGAGTAGTAACTCAAACGGAGTTGCAGAATGAATGTAAACTAGTTTAAGGGAAGTGACGATGAGTGTTGAAGTAGTTCCAAGATTGATATGATCATCATCGCACACTCCCTATACTTTCGGATTAGTGTTAAACCTAAATAAATGTTATTTGTGTTTGGCGCTGAGTAATATGATTTGATCATGTTTATTGCAAAACGGTTATTCATTTAAAGTCAAAGAATAATTGTTGTTCTGCTTAAATGAATAAAACCTTCATGGTAATACACCCAATGAAAATAGTTTATTGATCTCGATCGTAATGATACACATATTCATAATATTGATGCCAAAAGATGCAAAGTTAATAATGATAGTGCAACTTATTTGTGGCATCGCTGCTTAGGTCATATTATGTAAAACGCATGAAGAAACTCCATGTCGATGGACTTTCGAATCACTTGGTTATGAATCATTTGATGCTTGCAACCGTGCCGCTTTGGGCAAGATGACTAAAACTCCGCTTCTCCGAACAATGGAACAAGCTATCGACTTATTGGAAATAATACATACCGATGTATGTAGCGAATACCAGACCCGATGGATCTAGCGCCTCGTGCTCGGTCATCCCTGGATCAAGAATCGACACCACACAGACTTCAAGGATTTATAACAGAGTTGCAATCACACACTTATTACATCGATGTCCACAAGGAACTGAATAAAATATGGCTTAAGGCCATCTAATAATAACAGCGAAGGCTTTGAAGATAAGCGAGTCCATCAACTCCAACGCATCACCGAGGATAGAACCACCACCTAACACCTTACTCGTCGTTCAAAAGTCTGAACGTGAAAAGTTGCAGTCAAAACGGTCAGAGACATGGAATATGCCGCAATGTAACACATAAAGAGCAATGAATGAATAAACCTATACTACATGCATATTTGGCTGGTAAGGCTCACGGTTACATTTGCATAAAGCTGATTTTTCCCTACATCAAAGGAATAATTTTATTTAACTATCATGGTGGTTGTTAAACATTGAAGATGGTTGACAAGATCCTCAATCCCAATTAAAAAGTACTCATCAAAACCCAATAACTTTTATTTAGAAGTAACATGTTGAGATTCACATGATAATCAAGCACCGGATACTCAAAACGCCCATAACCGGGACACGGCTAATCATGATTAGTTTATACACTCTGCAGAGGTTTGCGACTTTTCCCCATTAAGACTCGACGCTTCCGCTTGATTCTCGTGACCTGTGGTGTTTGAGAAACGGATGACCGAGACATAGTCTTCGAAGCGCTTAGCACCTTACATGTGGGTAGACCGCACTCAACCTACATCCCCTACATCAGCTAGCCTACCCGTAAGAGTTCGTGACGACTTAGTCAACTACGCCAGAGCCCATAATTGGCTTGTGGCTGCACACGGAAGTTTCAGCTTGAATAATCTTATGATCCCTTAGAGGCCGGTGGCGGTCCCAAGAAATACAGTGTCCTCTAGAAACCAGTGCCTCAATCCACCCAGATGTGTGTTAGGTTGCCACCTTAGATAAACCATTAATTTAAACAATCTCACATTTGTCATGGATATTCACTCACCCAATCCACGCCTACTAGCATAGCATGGCATAATAAGCAAACGAGAAGTAACTCCCAAGGTTTCATAAGTAAATAGGTACTACCTCAAATCTACTTCCCAAAACCCACAATTTAATTAGATCCTAATCATGCAAGTGTTTGAGGAATAGATCTAATGCATAAACGGGTAGTAGAAGGGTATGATCAAAGTGTTACTTGCCTTGTCGATGATCCGCGAGTCCTAGAGATTCAAGTAACAAGCACAAGACCGGTGATCTAACGCACAAACAACAAGCATACAATAAGTACTCATCTAATGCACAGGAAAATCTCGAATAAAAGATCTAACCAGATAGTTCAACTTAAGAACCCCTGTTGCAAAAGAATCGAATCAAAACAAACTCCGAAAGTCGAAACTCGAGAGAAACCTCTCTGCTAGCGATCCAATTAGGTCAAAATTTCACAGTGGCAAAACTCGTGAAAGTAGAATAATCGAACGGCGGTTTCATATTTAAACTCCAGCGCTTGAATCACCGATTCGATAAACGAGCGAGAAATAAAACAGTTTTGAAAATCAGATCCAAATCAAATCGTAAAATTAACGGATTAATCCGATTAAAAGAAAAACGCTTAACGAAAGTTAAAAAGTTTAACGCTTGTTAACAGAATCTAATCTAACTAACGTTGTTCATCAAAACGAACGGTTCGTGAACGTCCTAAATAAGAAAACTAAAAAATAATAAAACCAATCTAGGTTTTATTTTTTAAAAACCGAACCTTTTTTAAAAACCAGGTTCACGGAATAGACCGAATCGGCGGCGGGGCGGCTACCTCCATGACGCCGCCACTGGCGCGGGGTGGTGGTATGGGTCGGGAGGCGAGGGCGGCGGTTCCCATGGCTGGCTGGTTCAAGGACGAGGGCGCATGGTCAAGGAAGCATGGGTGCCTGCTCAAGTGAAGGGGTGGAGAGAGAGAGGGGGCCGGGGGCTATTTAAGAGGGGGGAGAGGCGCGGGTGGCTGGGGAGGAAGGCGAGGCGGGCTCAAGGGACTCCGGCTGGGCGGGCGGTCTCATGGCTGGGAGACCCAAGGAGCGAGACGAGGATGGGCCGGGCGCGGCCGGGCCGGAGGTCTGCTGGCCGGGCTGGCCTGGCCTCGTCCAGGGGGGCGCTTTTTTTAAATAAACTTTAAAACAAAAACAATTAAAATAAATATCAAATGAACTCCAAATTAATTAAAACAAATTTTCTCCGACTCCTAAAATTGAATCGAACAAAATGAACTTTAAAACAAAATACATGAAAAATATTTTTAAAGCTCATTTTTTGCCTAAGCAAAATAAATTTAAAACCAAATTTGGTTTATTTATAATATCTTCATTTTCCTATTTGTTTGGGAAAGTCATATTATTCTCTCAAGATATTTTATAGGAAAACTTTATGAAGATAATTTAAATAATCCAATGATCCTATTTTCAAAATTTGAGAAATCCCAAATATGAAAATTATGAAACTTCCAACTCTCTCCAAGGTCCTTGAGTTGCGTGGAAATTTCTAGGATCGAAAAAATGCGAAAATATGATATGCATGATGACCTAATGTATAACATTCCAAATTGAAAATTTGGGATGTTACAAACTACCTTTAAGATGAATCTCGCCGAGATTCGGGTTGGCTAGAAAATAGGTGAGGGTGGTCCCTACAAAACTTCCTCTTTCCTGTGTGGCTTCATCCTCGTGGTGGTGGCTAATCGAACTTTGCAAAACTTGATAACTTTGTCATGTAACTCTCGCATAATCGAGAATCTTAACCGCTTTTCCTCATATGTCAAGTCATCCTTCAATCAATTGCTCAGTGGCACCGTGTCTCTTAACGTACCTCCGCTATCCCGGTGACATTTCTTCAATCGAAACATGGAATACATCATGAACTCCTCGATAGTCCTTCCGGCAATTCCAACTTATACGAATCTCCCATGCTGCAAAATCTTATATGGTCCAACAAAACGGGTGCTAACTTTCCTTTAACTCCAAACGCCACTCCTCAAGCGGGATACTCGAGATATACTGCTCCAACTTCGTATTCAATCGCTTGTTTTGAATCGCATAGCTCTTCCGTCGGACGGCTACCTTGAGCTCGCTCTCAATCAACTTAACTTTCTCGCTCGACTCCTTAATCAAATCTGGTCCAAACAACCGATTTATCTCCCGTTTCGCCCCATGACACGTGTCCTGCACCTTCTTCCATACAAGGCCTCGAAGGTGCCATCTTTAAACTGGTTTGGTAATCGTATTGTAGGAAAATTTCGATACAAATTGTCATCCCAACTAG
>JAHIAM010010695.1:0-10078 GCA_021605205.1 Aegilops longissima | reverse complement strand
GCATAAGGATCGAACGATGCCCAAAGATGCGGTGATTACGGTATAAGATCGACGAGATGACCCCGGTGATGTTGAGGGAGCCCCCAGAAGAGGGTTCTCGAAGGTGATGTGGTATGTCCTATAATACCACGGTTGAAACGCCTGCTCGAAATGGAGAGCATGCCAAGTTGATGCGATGGCAAGTGAGGACCATAAGAAAGACGGAAGTTGAGAGCACCCACGACGGGTCGCAGTGGAGAAAATCAAGAGAAAGTATGGGATGAGTTTGCAAGGAGCCAAGGAACGATGGTTTGCTTTGCGCGATGGCATTAATCCTTTCGGGAGCAGAGCGGCAATCACATCACCGCCCGTGACTCTATGTATGTATAACCTTCCTCCTTGATGTGCATGAAGCGGAAGTTCATTATGATGCCGTCTCATCCAAGGCCCTAAGCAACCCGGCAACGACATTGATGTGTACCTAAGGCCATTAGTTGAAGAACTTTTACAACGTGGAATGGAAACGGTGTACAACGGGATGAGCACAAACAGGAGGAATTTAACCTAAAGGCATTGCTGTTCGGAACCATCAACGATTGGCCCCTCAAGAACCTTTCGTGACGAAAACAAGGGATACCACGATGCACGACCGCTTACTTGACACCGATAGTATATACCGCAAGCTGTAGGAAGAATGTGTACTGGCCATCATTGATTTCTTCCGACCAACCATCATCCGAAAGAAAGGCAAGCATTTAAAGGAGGCAGATCACCGGAAGAAGCCCGCCATGCCATCGGTGATCACGCATTTGCATGGTCAATGATTTACACGTAATCTTTGGAAAGGGTCCCGCGGACTAGCTGTTCAATGACGCTAAGAATCACGCACCCATGTGGAAGAAGAAATCTATATTTTGGGACCTACCTACCGAAAGACTTAGAGGTCCGCTTCTTCGATCGACGTGATGCACGTGATTAAGAACCTTTGCGTGAACCTGCTAGGATTCTTGGGCGTATGGGAAGACAAAAGATACACCGAGGCACGGAGGACCTGCAACGCTTGCACGAAAAAGAGGGCATGTCAAGCAAGATGAAGGTCCCGCCACCACGCCTACTAAAGAAGAGAAAGAAATCTTTGAATGCCTGCTCAAGATGAAGGTCCCGACGCTTCGCCGAATATGAAGGGAATAATAAATATGCAGAGAAAAGTTCCGTAACCTAAAGTCTCATGATGCCACGTGATTATGACGAATCGCTTCCTTGCATTGAGGGGCTTTACCAAAACGTCCGATTAGCCATTGTGAAGCTATGTATTCCTCAATGCAATTTCTCGAAGGTGATCGATCCAGAAATCATACCAAGGCTAAGGAGTGATGTGGTGCAATGTCTTGTCGGGCCGAGCTGGTGTTCCCACCATCCTTCTTCAATATCATGACGACGCCCTAGTTCATCTAGTTGACTAGATTGTCATTCCGGGCCCCGATTTCTACACAATATGTACCCCTTTGAGAGGTTCATGGAGTCCTAAAGAAATATGTCCAGAACTTAGGCCGAAGGAAGCATCTCCATGGGCCATCAAATGAGGATGTCATCGGGTTTTGTGTTGACTTCATTCCTGGCCTTAAGAAGATAGGTCTCCCAAATCAGGTATGAGGGGACACTAATCGAAAAGGCACGCTTGAAGGGACTCAATAATATGCGGGACGGATATTCTTGGTCTCAAGCACACTACACAGGTCTACGTAACTCTAACTTGGTGACCTCAGATGTCGATGAACACAAGAACTCAAGGCCCAAACACCGAGAAGTGCGACGACCGGATTACATGTGAACACATCAGACTTTCAGCAGCTTGGTTGGAAGCACGACGAGGTGACAACACTGTTTGTGATGAGCTGTACTTGTTGTCCGGGGACCATCTTTGACTATATTGATTTGGAAAGGATACTAAATAAATGGGAATACAATTTACACGATGACCAAGATCAAAAGAGCACCAACCAAACAGCGGTGTCCGCTGATGCAACAACCGAGGGGAAAGGACACATATTATGGTTACATAGTGGACATATGGGAACTTGACTACGGACATGATTTTAAGGTCCTTTGTTTAAGTGCAAATGGGTCAATACGTAGGGTACTGTAGACCCACAAGACGGAATGACAACAAAGGATCCAAAAATCTTGGGTACACCGACGAACTGTTCGGCCTAGCCAATGATGTGGCACAGCTTTATCTATGTGAAGGACATGTCTACCGCACGAGAAAGAGAAAAGATAAGGAAGTTAATACATCATACGATGAGCCAAAGCGCCACATAGTTCTTTTTCAGAAAAGGGACATCGTGGAGGGAGGACAAGATGACATGTCCAAGATTATGAAAAGTTTCATGAAATTCTCCTTCAAAGTCAAGGCTGACCCCAAAGATCCCGATAAACGATGAAGATTATCCATGGTTATGGCACAATAATAACACAAGGAAGAAAAAGTGAAGACTTTCTCCCGAACTATTATGATGATACCATGCCAACTTTGTAATCGACGAGTATGATACCATGCCAACTTTCAAGTTTTTAGAGTTCATTTGAAATGCTTTAATGTCTTATGGTTTGGCCTCATAATAATTAAAAATAGCAACAATAAGTTTTTGTTGTAAGTAGAAACAAAATAAAATAAATAAAGCAAGAAAGAAAACCAAAAAAAAAAAGTGTTTTCAAATTTGAAAACTAATGGCACTAAAGAAAGTTTATAATTTTCCTAAAACTAAAAGCAAAAAGAATTGAAAAATAAAGCAAAAACAAAAGAAAATAAATAATGCAGAAATAAAATAAAAAAATAATCAGTATTTTGTTGTAAGTAGAAACAAAATAAAATAAATAATGCAAGAAAGAAAACAAAAACAAAAAGTGTTTTCAAATTTGAAAAGTAATGGCACTAAAAAAGTTTATAATTTTCCTAAAACTAAAAGCAAAAAGAATTAAAAATAAAGCAAAAACAAAATAAAATAAATAATGCAGAAAACAAAACCAAAAAACTGGAAAAAATAGCAACAATAAGTAAAGAAAACAAAAAAAAAATGCCTCCCATCGGGCCCCCACCCAATACACATAAACCTACTATGGGCCAGATTCAGGTCCCAGAGGCCGTAAGGCCCATCAGCACGCAATAGCAAGTAGGCCGAAGCTCGGGTGGAGAGGAGCTGAGAGGTGCGGCAGGGCTTATAAACCATCCGCGCCTCTCAACTAGCGAGGTGGGATTAAACTTTGGCCCCGACGCGGCAAGACAGGGCCTTTGGTCCTGTTGGTGGCACCAACCGACTAAAGGGGTGGTGATTGGCCGTTCGGCACCAACCGACCAAAGGTCGCCGCTTCCCCCTTTGGGCTGCCAAAAGAGGTTTGGTCCCAGGCACCAACCGGGACTAGCAGGCATTAGTCCCGGTTGGTTTCACAACCGACCAATGGTTTGCTATATAAGCAAACACTTTGCAAAAATTCAGAATCTCATCGCCATTAGCCCCCGATTCACATGTAATCCACGTCGACCGCTCCCGTGTTTGGAGCCAGATCGTTTGTGTTCATCACATACGGGTCACCAAGTTAGAGTTCAGAGACCTGTAGTGTGCTTGAGACCAAGAATATCCGTCCCGCATGTTATTGAGTCCTTCCAAGCGGTTTTTCCAACAAGGTCCCTCATACCGCATTTAGGAGACCTATCTTCTTAAGGCCAGGAATGAAGTCAACACAAAACCCGATGACATCCTCTCGCTTGATGGCCCATGGAGATGCTTCCTTCGCCTAGCTCGTTACGGACATATTTTTAGGACTCCCATGAACCTCTCAAAGGGGTACATATTGTGTAGAAACACGGGCCCGTAATGACAATCTCATCGACTAGATGAACTAGGACGGCGCCATGATATTGAGAAGGATGGTGGGAACACCAGCCAAACCGACAAGACATTGTGCCACATCACTCCTTAGCGTTGGTACGATTTCTGGATCGATCACCTTCGAGAAATTGCATTGAGGAATGCACATAGCTTCACAATGGCTAATCGGACGCTTTCCGAGAAGCTCCTCAATGCAACCGGAAGCGCTTGGCTATAATCACGTGCAGTCATGAGACCTTAGGTTTTGGAACTTTTTCTCCGCATATTTATTATTCCTTTATATTCAACGGAAGCCACCGACCTTCATAACGAGCATGCATTCAAAGAAGATTTGTTTTCTTCCTTCGAAGATAGCCGCGGACCTTCATACGCCTTCGAGGCATGCCCTTTTTTGTGCAAGCGCAGGTCCTCCTGCCTCGTGTATCTTTTGTCTTCCCATACACGCCCAAGAAGCCTAGCAGGTTCACGCAGGTTCTTCGTCACGGCATCACGCCGATCAAGAGCGGACCTTTAGGTCTTTCCAAGAAGGTAGGTCCAAAATATAGATTTCTTCTTCCACATTGCGTGATTGTCGCCGCTATTCGAACAGCTAGTCCGCCGACCCTTTCCAAAGATTACGTAAATCATTGACCATAGCAAGTACGTGATCACCGGTACGCATGGCGGGCTTCTTCCGGTGATCTGCCTCGCTTTTGAAATGCTTGCCTTCTTTTGACATTGATGGTTGGTCGAAGAAATCGACGATGGCCGTGTACACATTCTTCCCGCAGCTTCCTGTATATACTATCTGTCAAGTAAACAATGCGCATGCGTGGTATCCCTTGTTTGTCCGTCCTGAAGGTTACCGAGAGCGGCCAATCGTTGATGGTCACGAACAGCAACGCCTTTAGGTCAAATTCTCCTTTTGTGCTCATCCCACGGACGCAACACCGCTTCCATTCCACAGCTGTAAACGTTCTTCAACTAATGGCCTTAGGTACACATCAATGTCGCTGTCGGTTGTTTAGGGCCTTGATGAGAACCGGCATCATAATGAACTTCGCCATGCACATCCAAGGAGGAAGGTTATACATACATAGAGTCACGGGCCATGCTGTGATTGCTGCCTGCCCCAAAGGATTAATGCCATCCGCGCTTAAAGAAAACCATACGTCCTTGGGTCCTTTGCAAACTCATCCCAAGATTTCTCTCGATTTTTCTCCATTATGCCCTGCCGGTGCCTCTACTTCCGCCTTTCTTACGGTCCTCATGCCATCGCATCAACTTGGCATGCTCTCCGCTTTCAACAGACATTTCAACCGTGGTATTATAGGAGCATACCACATCACCTTCAAGAACCTCTTCCTAGGAGGCTCGCCACAACATCACCGTGGTCATCTCGTTCGATCTTATACGCAATGCACCGGATATCGGCAATGCTCAGATCCTTGTATGCACCCGGTAGAGGATAACCATTAGGGCATGCATGTATCTTCTCCACCTCCAATCCTAGAGGGCATAATGACCTTCTTTGCTGTATGTACCTGTCGGCAATTCATATCCTTTGGAAGCTTCTTTCATTATTTTCAGAGCTTCAAATCCTTTATTAGGCACAGATTCTCCGCCTTCCATCGCAGCAATTCCAAGACGGTACCGAGCTTTGTGTTGCCATCTTCGCAATTGGGGTACAACCTTTTTGTGATCCTCTAACATGCGATCGAACTCAGCTTTCCTTTGACTTTCGATTATGCCCTTGCATCGACAATGACCCCGGGGAGGTCATCATCATCGGGCACATCGTCTGGTTCCTCTTGATCTTCAGCAGCTTCCCCATTGCAGCACCATCGACATCGTCTGTTCCTCTTGATGTTCAAGAGCATCACCGTATTCGGGGCAAGAGTTGTCATCGATTTCTTCTTCCTTGCCTTCCATCATAACCCCTATTTCTCCTGCCTCGCCCAAACATTATAGTGTGGCATGAAAACCCTTGTAAAGTAGGTGGGTGAAGGATTTTCCGCTCAGAGTAAGATCAGATTCCCATATAGGGCATGGACAACACATAAAAACATTCTCTGTTTGCCTCAGCCACTTCGAGAAAATCATGCATGCCCTTTTGTGTACTTTGGAGGTGTGTCCCACCGGACATCCATTGCCGGTTCATCAAGGCATTGTATATGATTATGTGTCAAAATCATTACGAACATCATGAATAGATAATTATGACCAAATTAATAGAAGTTCGCCATCACATAAAAACCAAAGTACATACATAGTTCTCATCTAACAACATAAAGCTTTGCAGAGCATCTAAATTAATTAAACCATACATTGAAACTATGTAAAACATTTCAATGTGAAAATAAATGCGATCATAATCGCAACCAAGGTAACAACTGATCCAACGGCATAATGATACCAAGCCTCGTATGAATGGCATATTTTCTAATCTTTCTAATCTTCGCCGATTGCATCCATCTTGATCTTGTGATCATCGATTTACATCTGCAACATGCAACCCAATATCATCTTTCCTCCTCGTTTTTTTTTTTTTCCTTCAAGAAATTGTTTTCTTCAACTAAATTTAACCTCTCGACAATAGGTGTAACACCTCGGATACAACTTTCCATATTCGTAACTCCAACTCTTGCCTTTTCGGAGATGTGATATATTATTTCCTTCTGGTTGGGTTTTATCTATTGTTTTGCATTTTGTTCTTGTTATGCATCTCATCTCATGTCATCATCTGCATTTCATCCGCATGTTTTTCAAAACTTGTATCCGCTCGGTTCCGCCGGTTTCTCCGCTGTCCGCTCCGAACCGGATACACTCGCACGCTACCGCTGCACCTCCAAATATTATTTTATAAGTGGCAAATAATGTTCTCAAGGGTTGCAACTTGTCATGCGGTCTTATTATAGTGTAGACAGGCCCGCCAAGTTTCCCGATTCGAGTCCATTTGATAGCCCAACCGTGAACATAGCGTGAGTCGGTATATTCGCGGATGTTTGGTCTCCAAATCGTGCGGGCTGCATTTCTTCTCTCCTATCAGTCCAGACCCTCCACAGCCCACCTGCAGCCCACCTAACCCTCGCTCCGACGCCGATCGAGATCGGAGGGCTCCAAACCCCCAAAACCCTAGCCCTTTCCTATTTAAACCCCCTCCTTCCAATCTGGTCGCCCCACCCCCTCCTCCTCTTTTTTCCACCCCAACCCAGCCACCACCTCCTCCCACCTCTGGGCCAGGCCACCAGCTTTTCCTCCAACCGCCACACCTGGCGCCACTTGGCAGTTCCCCTAATGGCTAGCCGGGCCAAGGCAGCCTCTCACACGCCCTCCTCCTCAGGGTCTGGCCGGAGCCCAGGCCCACGTCGAACGGCCCCTGGGCCGAGCCTGCAGGGCGTCACCAGCACTCAGCGCTCCGCCTCCTCGTCCCCGAGCCAGAGGGCTAGGCTGCTGCCTGACCTTCTGGCTGCTGCTGACCACGCCAGCCTCACACAGCCTCACGGAGCACTCCAGGCCGCCTGCCAGGCTCCGCGCCGCCTCGTCCCTCCTCTCCTCCTCTCCGCCTCCCAGTGCCTCTCTCTCCCCCAGGTCGCTGCCACCATGGTCAGGCGCCCGACTTCGCCTGACCTGCCACGGGCCGCCTGCCTCACATCACGGATCCGCGCTCTGCGTCTGGATCCGCCTGCTCCTGGCCTCTTCTGGCTTGCCCCTGCTCGCCGAGCTGTCCCGGCCTGCCGATGCAGGGCACACAGATGGATCGGAGGAGCTCATCCAGCTGGGCCTCATGCCTTCTGATCACATTCACAGGCCTCCTGCCTGGCCTCGAGCCGAGTGTGCCTGCTACCGCCTCCTCCCTTCCACCGACCGGCCTTGCCCAGGGTGAGCAGCCCCGCCCCTCTCCTGTGCACTTGTGGGCTGACTAGATTCGCCTGCTGAATTTTTTTTTTTCCGTCTCATATTTTCACATTATCCAGTGGAATTACAGATTTACGTAAAAGTCCCTAGAGTTCATGCATTTAATAACTCATCAACTGCGGCATCGGATTAAAATGTTTAAACATGTAAATTGCTTTAATTTGTGTAGATTAATATATGCCATTTTCATCCATGTTTAAAATGTTTAAATTGATGTTTGCATTAATTTGCTAATATGCCATGCTAAAATGCTTTAATTCATAACTAAATAACCGAATCTCGAATTAAATGTTCTTTATATGTAAAGGGTGGAAAATGCCTAGATTAACATGGTCCACTTTATGTTGTTTAACAACTCTAAAATTGTGTTTAGGCAGAGTACCGAATCTAAAATATTTGCTATGGGGATTTTCCTAATTGTTGTTTGTTTTCCGCCTCATTTAAACTTCTTGCCTAGATAGTTTAATCATGCTTCACCTCTTGCCATGTTTAATAACATTTAATATTGTTGAGTACCTAACCGAGAGAGAACTAAACAGTGGTAATTCATTAATATGCAACTGCATATTGAGCTCCACTTAACTTGTAGTGTTGTTTGCATATTGCCATGCCATGCCTCATTAAACCGACATGCATCATATTTGTTTGTGCATCATGCCATGTTTATGATTGTGTGTTTACTATGTTGTTTGTTTTTCCGGTTTGCTTCTCTCGTTAGCTTCGGGTTCGTTCCGAGTTGTGAGGATTCGCTCGACTACGCCTCGTTTGTCCTCTTCATGGACTTGATCTTCTTCCTATGGATTTCGTGCAAGATGACCATACCTCGAAATCACTTCTATCTTTGCTTGCTAGATGCTCGCTTCTTTGCTATGCCTATGCTACGATGCCTACCACTTGCTATATCATGCCACCCACATTGCCATGTCAACCTCTAACCATCCTTTCCTAGCAAACCGTTGTTTCTATGTTACTTTGCTCAGCCCTCTTATAGCGCTTAGCAGGTGAAGATGAAGTTTGTTCCTTGTTGAACATGGAGATGTTGTTCCTTGTTGGAACATGTTTACTTGTTGGGATATCACAATATATCTTATTTAATTAATGCATCTATATACTTGGTAAAGGGTGGAAGGCTCGGCCTTATGCCTGGTGTTTTGTTCCACT
Organism: Aegilops longissima; assembly: GCA_021605205.1. Taxonomy (NCBI): domain Eukaryota; kingdom Viridiplantae; phylum Streptophyta; class Magnoliopsida; order Poales; family Poaceae; genus Aegilops; species Aegilops longissima. The sequence goes on along the minus strand of JAHIAM010010695.1, from coordinate 1,151 downwards.
CTTGCCGCCTCTAGTTTCCGCTATATCGGTGTTATGTTCCCGGATTTTGCGCCCCTAACGCGTCGGGTGATTTATGGGACCCTTGACAGCTTCGCTTTGAATAAGACTTTTCCAGAAGGCCCAACATTGGTTTTACATTTGCCTCCTAGCCTTTTTTCCTTGGGAGTCGCATCCCGAGGGTCATCTTTATTTACCCCCGGCCAATGCTTGTCTAAGTGTTGGTCCAAACTAGAGCCACTTGTGTGCCGCTTCGAGGCAACTTGGGTATCGCTTGCTGTCAGACGTAGTGTTCATCCGTCGTGCCGAGACGAGATACTGCTACTATCGTGGTAAGCCAGACGGGAGGTCTTTGCTGACTTGTTTTATTGCTGGAATGTCTTGTAGCCGGATTCCGAGACTGATCGGCTTCCGGGAGAAGGTCTATTCTTCGTTGATCGCGAGAGCTTATCATGGGTTGTTGGGACACCCTGCAGGGTTTGAACTTTCAAAGCCGTGTTCATGTTATGCAGATGGGAATTTGTTAATGTCCGTTGTAGAAAACCCGGTTGATCTTAATTAAAATACACCAATCCTGCAGGTAACTCGGATGGTCTCTTCTCATGAGTCCGGAAGTGAACACGGTGTTGGAGTTATGTTTGACGTGAGGTTGTTCTAGGATCACTTCTTGATCATAGTTGTTCGACCGTGTTTTGCTTTCTTCTTCGCTTCTTTTTATGACAGTTAGCCACCATATATATAGTCGCTTGTCTGCAGCTCCACCTCACTACCCTGTCCTACCTTTAAGCTTAAATAGTCTTGATCATGGTGTGAGATTGCTGAGTCCCCGTGACTCATGATACTTCCAAAACCAGTTTGCAGTGCCGATGAAACCTGCAGGTGATGGACCCGAGCTCAAGGAGGAGCTCGATGAAGATCTTGTTCATTGTGTTGTTTCGTTTCATGATCAAGAGTGGAGCCTCAGCTGGGACGATCGGGATCTGTAGCATTTGGGGTAGTCTTTATTTTGGTTCCGTAGTTGACCTTGATTGTATCTCAGATGTAATGTTTTACTCATGTATTGTGTGAAGTGGCGATTGTAAGCCAACTATGTATCTCTTTTCCTTATGTATTACATGGGTTGTGAAGATTACCTCACTTGCGACATTGCTTTC
>JAHIAM010010694.1:0-15214 GCA_021605205.1 Aegilops longissima | reverse complement strand
AAAATGCATAGATGCTTAGCTATAATTGTAAAACATTCCAAATAGGAAATTTGGGATGTTACAGGATCATATGCACTTATGATTGGAACTCTAGCAAACATCTCAGAATTACTCAAGATCATTAAGGTAAAATCCAACCATAGCATTAAAGTATCAAGTCCTCTTTATTCCCATACGCAAACAACCTACTTTACTCGGTTTAAGCTTCCGCCATCGTAAGCAACCCACCATAAGCTTTAATCATGAGCATACACTACAAACAAAATACACTTCGTGATGATACGGTTTGTCACAAGAGGTCGCTTTTGTCATGCATGTACATCCATGACAAATTTATGATGTAATCAAGATAGTCATACCTGGCGTCAGAGAAGTGTTCCATGACATTACAAAATTATCATCACGAAGTGTCCACTTCCATGACGATAAATCGTAAGGCCACATAAGTGCTTTCCAAGGGTGACCGACACGGGCATCCACCGTAATGGAACGCCTTAGCTTATCGGGTCGGTTTTGATCCGATAACTCGTTAATAGCTCCACCAATGGGAAATTTCCACGGTAAAATTTTATTGGCCGACAAACACGGTCACCGCCATGGGTCGATAGGCGCCTATGATATGTCGACACGCACACGGCCCACCATTGGCCCATTTAGCTTACAAAGCCGCCCGCTTGACTTGGTCAAAAGTTAACGGGCTGCCCATGAAAAGCCCGTTATCGGTATTCGCAATAGCCCATTTTACTACCATTAACTCACGCACTGTTAGGCCCTAAAGGAAATCGGCCCAACAACGTCATGTGGGCCGCCCAATATAACACCAAATTTCATTTCACTTTCGCCCATGTATGGCCCATTTACGCCTTTTCGCCCATATGAGGCTCTTCGATCTTTTCGACCTTTACAGCCCACGTGACTCTAGCCCATAATGAATGCAGTAATTTTATACCCATTAATGGCTCCGGTGATTTACATGGGCCGCTTCCAAAATTTCAGGTTAGCTTTCGCCTATTGATCGACCTATATACGCTCTTGGCCTTTTCGCCCATGGGCCAGATTTCGCCCGTTAGCATCGCCTTTGTTCCCTCAATGGGCCAAATTACCCATGGCAAGAGTCGGCCATTGCCGTTCGTTAACCTGCTATACCGCTTCCAAATCATTCCTATATTCTTTGGCCCATTAACTAATTGTTATGCCTGTGTGATGTATCTAAGTTTTGCTGTCCCACTACCGTTAACTACTGCTACCGTGGCCGGCCGAGCGATTAATTAATACCATTTATTGACGGCCCATGTAGACCCATTTATCCGACGGCCCGAGGCTCACCGGGACAGTGGCCCATTTATCGACGTACTCAGAGGAGACCCATGGATCCCACTTCGAGATATGGCCCATGGAAGGCGGCCACTAGCAAACCGTGGAAAAAGAAGACTCGAAATAAATAAGGTCAAACTAACGCTTAGGCTATCGAGGTAATTGCATTTATTACATCCACTCTAAGATCAAAGATCGCCGCCAAAGGTAAATATAGGGAACACCCTACACTATACAAAAATGGCTTTGTTGTGCTCTTTCAAATGGTACGTATCGTTAAGAATAAATTTTGTATCGCACCAAAAAAATACAACTATATAACAAAGGAAGGTTGGTATAAAACTTAACGCCTAGCAGTATAAATGCACCACCGTAAGTTCGTGCTTAGTTCATTCGACCGACTGTTACGCTTTCATGTTGTATTGTCCCATGGAGCACCATAACTTCGCCTTCATTTCCCTAGGTTCCTCGAACAACATAGCAAATGTCCGATAGTCTCTGCTTTCAAAACCATGCATATCTTGGACGACATTGAGCAATGTTTCTCCTTGTTTCACAAAGGGTCTCCGTTAGGGAATGGACTTGTGTCCGGAGCGCAGATACAACATTGCTTTGAGCTTGCATATCTTGATCATGAGGCGCTTTGGACGATATTGCCTTAACAACCAACCCAAGATACGCAGAACGTGCTTTTGGCATCTATTAGTGGATGTGTATCGACCACAGCAAAAGAAGAGTCGATATTCGGCTATAGAAGGTTTCGCCACAAAAGGTATGGTTCCACCATTTTTTCCATAGCTCATTGAAAAGTTGAGGTTTTACATTAGTAGTACCAAAACGTAAGATATTAAGGAGGCAAAGAAACCAAACAAAATAGCTTTGGTCTATATACGTAACTTATTTCGTGAACCCATGTAAAATATTAGTTGTATTTTATTGCAAAGTACATAATAAAACCAGGTTCCAAAACATATGACCATGTACTATCGCTAATGTATTGTCTATTTCTTCACATTGTATTGAGGGCTAAGGATAAAGAGACGTAAGTTTATAATATGGTAAGTATAGTATGACATCATTTCATCACAAAACAACTGAGAATGTATAACAAAAGTAATTGTAACGCTGTGGGCAAGTCCAAGACGGAACTAGATTAACTGGTCAATATCAAAGGAACATCACTCCTCCCTTTAAACCTTGTAAGGTGCTATGACACGCTAAGACAATTGTGTATAAAATTGAAAAGAGTAATAGATATTGGCTGCAAACCATGCGCTCAAGGCACAAGTCTAGTAAGTAGTAGTTAAAAGGGATGAGGATTAAGGACTTCATACCAAATGCTGTGACAGGATATTCTTGAAGATTTCCACAACATTTGGTTCAGTACTTTTTGTCCTTGGGTGGCTTTCTCTCTCCTCGCATTTTAACAAGTCAATATAGATCCGATAATATGGTACAAAGGAAAGAGGAAACAGCAGCTAATTACAAGAGCCTCACAGTGGTGCAATATAGCCACGAGATCCTCGTTGTCTGCTGGAATTTCACTGTACGGCTGGCCTTCCTTCTTTGAAAGTTCACCTACAAGAAGATAGATTTGTGTGGCACATGCAGTAAATAGGACTTCAACATGTGATCCGATCACATATATATAATGTACCGATACTTTGGATCGACCAGTTGTTTAACAAGGCCCTCCAGCTTTCATCCGATATATTTTCCACGGAGATGTTTGGGAAAGTTCACTGTTAGCCTTGCCTTCAAAGTGAGTTTTCCTCAAGTTATACCGATATTGTCACAGTAAAGCGTATTTGAAAACATGGGTGCAAGCTTGTCTGTTGCATCATCTTGGCTATCCAACTTGAACCTCATCTGTTGAAAATTATGGGAGTCTCTATTATCGCAGAACCTAGAAAGTATGGGACAAGAAAGACGATATTATTAGTTTCCATATAACCATACTTTACAGACAAATGGTCGAGGAAGGTGTTGAACTGGTTTCGGGTTTTGTCATTCCCTGCATCAATCCATGTTGGGAGGATACGCATATGACACCTAACGGCAACTGCTGCCTCGATACTAACTTGGCCGACTTTAGCATCACGTGGCTTTTTAAACCTCGCCTCAAAACGGATCTCCATTCTTCCTCCTCTAGATTTAGTTAACTCATCGAGCATTATCCCCGATGTTTGCCTCTCTGCGCTTAGGTGCTAGTCCAACAACTAACATAGGAAGTGTTAGTGTATATCAAACCTGTGAGATCATATATAAAGAAGCATGCAATCTGAACTCTGACTCCAAAGAATCACCTTCTTGCCTGTTGAAGCTCACAAGGTTCATCTGATATTGCCAACTCGCTCTTGTGTCAAGAGTGCTTGGAAGTAGTGTCGTGGCAAGGGAGCTTGGGAACGTGTCGCTAGTTTTGGCTGGATTTACGAGTAAGTCGTAAGTATGGTAGTACTGGTAGGTGTTGCAAGAACTAGGGCTGTCTCTCGCTTGTTTGGTGGCAGCTATTTGTTTCGCTTGCTTTTTTTTTGCAACTCGTAGCATGGGATGCCGTGGTTTGTAGAATTTTCCGCTGACTTTGACCTTCTATTGCACCATCGCATCAAAGCAGAATCTCGCAGGATTCATCCGCTTCCTCATTCCCTCGCCATTCTGTGTTTCTTCCTCTTCTCTCTGCCATGTTAAGTCAAGTTTACAAGAAAACGAATAACAATTTAGTTCTTCGTAACAAATTGATGCGTGATGCATTTAACCTAACTTTGATGTTAGACAACCACATGATAGGAGGATGTAATATGTATGAAAAACAGGACGGAAGAGATAACCAGTAACTATGATGTGTAAACTAAGAAGAAGACATTTCACCAAATTAGAAGCAATGCAATGGAAGGTAGACACCATATGAAAGATGCTACAAATATCGCCCCGCCAAGTTAATAGTGTCTCATCATAAATGGCGCTTTAAACAAATGTGAAGCAGACAAGAAATAAATCATATGCAAGATGCAAACAACATCACACTACCATGTTAGAGGTCTCTCGTCATTAGTGCCATTGCATATTCACAGCATTGCATATTCACAACTTATGATGTAAACTAAGGAGAAGGCATTTCAACAAATTAGAAGCAATGAAAGCTAGACACCATATGAAAGATGCAACTAATATCACTCTACCAAGTTAAAACTGCCCTCCTCATAAGTGCCATTTCAACAAATTAGTAGTACAAGCTAGAAAAGAATGTGAGATGTAACCTATATCACACCAAGTCAAACATGTCTTATGATAAGTGATTGCTGTGTTACACAATGTAGTAATTTGATGTAAGAACATGGTGTGATAGATGATATTGTATGTTCTAGAAACAGAACACGTGTCTTATTCAAGTATAATGTGTAAAGTAGCGATGGAATTCAACAAAATTAGAAGCAATACAAGCTAGACATCACACATAACATGCAACCACATATAAGGTTAAGTTAGAGGGAGCACCTTGATGATGCACTAGGGGAGATGTGCTCATCATAAACACAGCTTTGTTGAGTGTCTATGCATGTGTTGTCTTGGAAATCATCTTGGGGTGTGGAGGAGACAAACAGAGAGGCCCTCCGCTCGAAGGAGCACCTTATCCGCCGCTTGCTAACTTCCTTCCGCTTTATTGATTTTGAATTGTCAATTAAAACCGACAAGAAAAAGCAATAAAATTCTCTTCGTAACTCATTCATGCATGATACCGATAATCACTACTTTGATGTAAGGCAAACACATGATACCGTGGATGGAATATGTACGAAAAACAGTGACGGCATGGCATGTTCACAACTGCTTAGTGTAAACTAAGAAGAAAACCATTCCAAAGAATAAGAAGCAATGCAAGCTAGACACCACATGAAAGATGCAACCAATATGACTCGCCAAGTTAAAAGCATCCCATCATAAATGGAATTTCAACAAATTAGAAGTTGCGATGCTATAAATCATATGAAAGATGCAACTAATATCGCACCGCATATACTAAAGGTGTCTCGTCATATTGATTGATGCGGATACAAAAAACAATAGTTTTATGTAAGGACATGCTTATTAGATGTATGTACTATGTACTAAATATGTAAGGCATGTCACATTACTGTGTATAATAAGCTAAGTTAAGCGCACTAGCACATGCGCTTTAACCATATTGAAGAATTACAATCTAGACACCATATGCAACATGCAACCACATATCACACTGCTAAGTTAGAGCAAGCACCCACGATGCTAGTGTAGGGAAGATGTCAGTAATCAACTACGTAGCTACGCTCACTATCTTCATCTAGCATTTCTGCGCTTGAGAATCATGTCGGAGGTCGACGCTCCATTCTTTAAATGAGGAGTAGTCCCTTGCCTGCTCCCCTGTCATCATAAGTGATTGATGAGGGATACACAAGAACATTAGTTTGATGTAAGAACATGGTTAATACAATGATGTACTAGTATGTACCAAAAATGTAAAGGCATGTCATATTCAAAGGTATAATGTAAGCTAAGGATGCAATTTAACCAAATTGAAGCAATACAAGCTAGACATCCGGCCGGAGTGGTGAGTATGATCATCTAGGACCCGAGAGCCCTGGTGGAGGCGGTCTGCTACGCCACCATCGCAGCTTTTTAGTTGGCTTCAAGTGATGCCTATCTTTGTCGGGCTTGTCACCGTCTCGCCAAAGGCTCCGACTAGCTATTTGTCTTCCGGTGCTCCCGGATGGTGGTTCATGTAAAAATATCTTTCCTTATCTTGATAAAGACCGACTTCGCCTTCCAATACAAGCTAGACAATTATATGCAACATGCAACCACATTATGACACAAGAAGTTAAAGCAAGCACCGATGGTGGTTCAGGTGCGAGCGAGATCATCAACCTGTGAGCCACGTTCCCTATCTCCATCTCACCGACACTACACCCTTTAAAGTCTTGAAACGTGTCTGCCTAGCCGCACTACCACGCCGAGCGACTTCTCTTCTTTCGCTTCACAAGGCAAAGGTCTCAAATACCCTTGCATAAAAACACAATAGTGAGAGTATGGGTGTGTGTGTGTATAGTGCAATCGTAAAAGTAGTAGTATAGCAGTGGCTAAAAATAAATGACAGAGACATATGATAGCTTTACAATATTGCATGGCAAACAAAATTAGATTCTACTCCGTATGATTTTGTAATATATGAGCACAGAAATGCAGTGTACTCCTCCAAAGACACCACCACATGTGGTCCTATCAAGATAATAATGACTAAAAAATAAATAGGTCACCAATTTTTTTATGAACCGTCCTGATCTATAAGGAACGGGCAGATGGCCTTCGCTCACCTCCCCGAACATCAAGTGATTTCATCTTTCAACCGCCAATCACCACCGGCCTGCACTGCGCCTCCGCCGCCTTCCCATCGACCTCACACCACGGCCAGAAGGCATACTACTTAGGCCATCCTTTAATCCCGCCGACCTCCAGACGGGCACCAGAGAGCTCTAGGCCGACACGCCTCTAAGATAAACACTCATAGGTTGCTTCCTTCGACGTAATAGGCGATTAGCTACGTTACGCCGGGAATGCTTCAACTAATTGGGAATCAACGGCCCAAATTGAAATTGGGGCACGCACCTCTAGCTAAGGTGAAATAGTATATGAGGAGAAACCTTGTGCATCACGAAGTTACTAGGAACATCTAGTATCAAGAAGAAGGGGTCAACTAGTGTCTTCAGGGATGAATACCGCGTGCAAGAGACGTAAGATTTGCACGAATAAGGAAGAGGAGAACCTTTTCGTTGTTTGTGGTCACTCCACATGTCGCAACCGATCTTCTTTTTTTTACCGGGGAAACCGATGTTCGAGGGTGCAGTGCTTGGACGAACCCATGGCCAAATTGTTGACTATGTTGCCGTGGCCAGTATGTCGGCGGAGGGGAAGCAGATCCGGCTGCTAAGGACGAGATAGTAGGAACAGCTCCGGCGTGGAGGGTGGCGGTTGGAGCCGCAGCTGAGGTAAGTGGACTGCGCGGGTTGAACTGGTTTCTGGACGTGACGGTGGCTCGGCCCCTGGGCTTCAACTACTAGCCGTGGAGGGCGCTATGTTGAGGTTGCGGTGTGGGACGACTTACGCTGGGCATCTGCCCCACAGTGATGTGGAGGAGGGCGGTGTTGATGGGTGGGATGGGTGGTGATTGAGGACACCGTGGTTTGGGTACCGGTGGAGAGGTAGTTTTGGCGCCTACGAGTACCTAATGGGGAATCTGACGGGTGGGGGGAACCATGTTTCGCCTGGGACGCCTTGTTTTTGGCTTTTTTGAACAGAAGATGGGACGCGCTTGTTTGAAATTTGGGGAAAGTACAAACTTTGCCCTCTTAAATTTCGGACCTCATCATGGTCTGGGGTAGGATGGTAACTGTGTGTCCCAAATAGTGGGATGGATATTTTCTGCTGCCAAGATGCATGTGCTTAGGGCGGCCATTGTGTATGAATGTTTTTCTGGAGGCGGTTAGGCGCTGCCTAGATGAAGCTACAAACCTACCCCTGTTTAGACCTTGGACGTCGGGCGAGGCTTCATGGGCTCTGAGCTATTAGAAAAGTAATTTCCTTGTACTACCAAACATTGGTCTCACGCAGCTTTGGGCAGTAGAGGCTTTTGGATGTCACGTTCAAATTTTGAAACACAAGCATTCACGCTTAGGAGTACTCTTGAACTATGAGGATCGACCTAAATAGACAACGTTATATTCAATTTTGTATGTTTGAAAACCCCATTAAATTATCCGCTTCTTTTTTGAAATTTTGACACTTGAAAATCCTATAACTACGATTATTTTGGAATGGAGGAGCTAAATTTGAATCTATTTTGTACATGCACTACATATGCTATTATGTACAAAATTAGAGCAAAGATTGGTGTCCCCATAATTTAGGTATGGTTTACAAATGCCATGATATCAAATTCAAATAATTGAATGGACTTCATGTTGAATCTGAATTTTTAAACCACCTTAAGTTGAATTCAAATGTATGCTAGTTCATAAGGTAGCTATTTATAATGTCCATTGTGTAACTTTTCTGTATGTATAATGTGCTTTACACACACAACATGAACTATACTCACGCTTATATTCGACATAAAGCGATGCATTGTCGGAGTTCAAAATACTAACTATGTGGATCAATTGTGTCGTAATAATAACATAGACATGCTCAAATTCGATAGAATCTAGATGTCCTGATGGATCAATCACCGCCTCTTTATTTCGAATTGCAAATATCATGATCCCATCCTAATATTTGGATACAATTTATATCTTTAATCAATGTGTAGAGCAGCCTTTACGTGTAGTTTCACCTCCATCGGTGGTCTCTCACACATGCTCACACACTCTCTCCCGAGGTGTCTTTCTCGCACATATGCTCTAGATATAACCCTCCTCCTCCTCGTAACCATTTACAACTGTTTTCACTAACCTTTATCACAAGCACTCTTCCTCTCACAAACATACACACGCACAATCCTCATCGACCCTTTCTATATATACATGGACCTGCCCACGTGTCTCATGTACCATTACTATCTTTTACGCTCGTCTTCACGCATTGTCTCACACCCTCTTCCTAATCGATTTAGTATGATTCTAGAAAGCATTCTGTAGGATGCCCCTAAAGTTAGGTTGATGAATAGTAATATCGTAGATAAAGGGGTTACTTTAGTCCGAGAACCTAGGGTTACAAATCCTAGCGGCTTTGTCTGCTGGACACGAGTCCTTCACATTCTGCTATCTTTGTCTTGTACGACTAGTCATCCATGGGTCTTCCTAAATGTGTCACACGGTCGACCAATGTGGTGCGAGACGGAACTGAACTAAGGGCCTCACCGACCCATCGGGACTACGCAATGACACACCTCCCGCCCCCACTCCTCATTATCTTCTCACACCCACACATACCAACACAAACACCACATACACGTAAAATTTCTCCGGGTGCCTCTATTCCTCCCCTTGCATATACACACTCAAGGGAATGGAATCTCGTCGCGTGACGTCATCCTCGCCTCTCTCTCTCTAGACCACTCTCATTTCTCGTGCTATCTCTCCCAGCCCCCCTCGGCCCCCTCTATCCATGCTCTCTCTCGAATACATAATACACACACATACCTCTCTAGGCCCCGCCAAATGCATCAACTACACATTCACACATGTTACATCAAATTCCATTGATCTAAAAGCCCTCTCTTCACGTTTATTTCTGATACAACATTCCTTTTGAATAAAGTGGCTAAAAATTATTTTAGAGTTTCTACATATATACAACATTACAAAGTTATATGGAGGAGTAAACGCTTAATTTGCATACTGCATGGTGCCTATAATGATATTTATTCCAGACTGTGAATTTGTATATTTTATACTATATACAAAGTTAGTCATAATAAAGAGAAACGAAGAGCATCTCTCTCTCCATCGTGATACCCCACATGTACATGTTTTCACGTATGCACACAAAACTATCTCCGTGTCCTCTAAAAGTAAGCCCTCGTAAAATTCACGCATGTTTCATCTTTCTCTCGCGATATATGCAATGACGATCATTGTATTTTGGAAGCTAAAGCACGACACGTACATATGGACTTCAGAATCCACTCATTATGGTCACTATTTATGTTTAGTGGTTATTATACAATAATGCTCACCACATAACTCAGATTTGCTCATGACATGACTAGTTGACCAGCTTAAACGCCCACGTAACCTCTAGTGTTGCATCACATTATCTCACTACCATCGGGCTCCACCGGCGACTTGTATCTACTCTACATCTACACTCTTATAAAATACATAAAATACACTCTTATAAAAAACAGAGTTGGTGATGATGGTGCCCGCCATCTCAAGAATTATAGGTCAGTCCGACGATATCTCATTTTAGATAGGAAAGAAACTATAATTTTGCAAAAAGGTACCCACACACCTCTCCACATTTGCAAATAAGGCCTTCCTCGCTCATTCTTTTCTCTCACAAGATAAACAAGTCATACAAATGCATCTTTGATGTTACGTGCAACGCACGGGCATCTTGCTAGTAAGAATGAAAACAAACGACAAAAAAATATTTCTGACTGCGGGTTCAAGTCATGACACGAAGCATAACTGGACAAGGTGGCCTTTGTATTGGTATGTCGAGTCAGCTGTTTTAACACACATGAGCTGGTGGTGGTGATTATACACACACGCACGCATGCACGTAAACTGCATCCACGCAACACTCACACAAACACATGCATGCACGCACGCACGCAACACTCACACGCATACACGCACACGCACACCGTAACACACGCACGCACGCAACACTCACACACACACACACACACGCATGCATGCACACACCAAGACACCACAGATCAACACACACTCTCACGCCAAGTGCTCAACCTACACGTGCATGCGCATACAGGCCCTCGATGCATATACACAACCAGTGTGATTTCGCCAAGACGGGTTGGAGCCTTGTCGCGTCTCTATGTAAATTTGTGTTTATCTCGATTTTTGCCTATGCGAATCGATGTGGGACCCACAAGGAACATGGTCAATTTAACTAGTCAACATGGCGCTACGCAGACTATTCGGGTCAGCCAAGTGAAAGTGCAATCCGATGTTGAACTCGTGAGCAAGTGATCAGATAATCACCGCAAAACGATATAGTGACCATAATCAGCTTTATTCTCAAGTTCGTGATCAGATACGCTTTTCTCTCTCGTAGGCCCTCCAAAAACTACATCTCTACATCGCTTCTCGCATGTTACATCTAACAACTATGCAATAAAGCACTACTACTACACTCTAACACAATAAATCATATGTGCTTTTAGTTTTACTAGATATCATATTGTTACTTATAATTATTCAGCTTGTATACATTAAAATTTCTTTGAAATGTATGGCCAGCATTCACTCATCATGGGAAAAATCTCACTTTCCCTGTTTAATCGGTTTGTATCGATGGATCGCATGAACAAAAGAAAACTATAGTACTATACAAAGATAAGTGACAGCTTCATCAATGTCGTGGTCGCCTACTCCTCCGTCTGTAAGAGTGGAGCGCCGCTTTCATAAATCTTCTAGTCCCTTTCGCCGACATGTGGGACATCAAGCTACCGGTCCATGTGACATACCGAATACAAGCAGAAAGCAATAGGGTGAAGCACCCCAATATGGTGCCGCTGGTAATCAAAGAATGAGTATCCAAATCATTAAATGCACCTTTCCTGCTAGCTAAGTTGAGGATGAAGCAACCATCATTTCACTCAAGCGTAGAACCCGCTCCTCATATATCTTTATTTCAACTTAACCACGCGGTTGCTTCGCCAAGAAATTTGCCTCATGTGGACGCGGATCGCTTGGTAAAGCACCGACATGGGACCGCATGTTAGCAAACCGCCAGACAACGTCTCCTAAAATAAGAAGTCTAATCTTAGACTTACAAAGGCTACATAGCTGTTCATGTGATACTTTCCATCTAATCTATATATGCCCCCGATTTTCAGGTGGGTGGGCCTAATCTCTCCCTTTAATCCAATCAAATAGTCCCACATCACATGGGCCAGGTAACTTTGACGTAAAACCAATACGTGGATGTAGAAATTGATCAGTTAAGAAACCTCCCCACCATCCGCTGCAGCAAAATCACCTCCTTTTACTAATCTTGATTCTATAATTTTTAGATCAATATAATTGAGATTTGTATAGATAGCACACTGGAGCAAAACCAAGTGGTACGGTTAAGGCATCCACAATGTGTAGCCAAATGTGAAATAGCTTTGGCATCATGGGAACCATTGTGGACTGTGTTGCCAAAGCCAAAAGATGGAACCCAAGCTCCCTAATTGATTGATTGAAGGAATAGAAAATGCAACACTCTCCTCTTTCTCCCATGCTTGGACGCATGTAGTACAAGATAGAGCATGAGTCTACTCCCGTCCCTTCTATCACAAATCACAAAGCAGTGAGGCGCCAAATCACAAAAGCACGGATGAAGCAACCATCATTTCACTCTTCGCGACTCCGCTTCTCCATCGCCTTCTTCGAGAAACCATCTCACCGCACTAGTACTTCCTAGTAGTACTAGTAAAGGACTTCGGATGCAAATAAGGCGGTTGTCTCGCTTGCAAAAGGCACTTCTGAATGACTTACCGTGGTCTCCTCAATGGTGTTCTCCGTCGAACGGACTTCGCCAAACCACCAAAAAGATATCGCGACGCCACCGCAATGGGGAAGGAAGTCAAATATAGTTACTACTCCATTTTTTTGTACACAAGGCCAGATATCAAAATTACAATTTGCAAAGGGCCACTAACACTAATTTAGGCAAAATTGATGGGGTTAGCAACCAAGGACATTAATATGCCCTGCATGCATGCGAAGTGAGAAGGTTGGTTTGCATGGCGCTGCATTAATCAAGCGATGAGGAGTGAGATGGTTAACTCTTTGGTCTTTGGAGAAAAAATACGATTAATTGACACGTGAAACGAGGATTTGTATCGATTAAATCCCGCAAGGAAAACCCGCCTTTCTTTTTTAACACTAGTACTCCTAGTATGTACGCATTTATCCTGTTTGGGTTTAGGCTTGCATTGCCAAACTTCGCCACACATTTTTGCCAAGCTTGCCTAAAGTTTTCAAATGAGAAGGGGTACACTTGACGGTTGTCGCGATCGACGCACCTCACACGGTCGCCTCGATGCCAGTCGACCGCACCTCACACAAACGCCTCCGCACGCCGCAAACCCAACCAAGGGAACGACCACCGACACGGTTGTCTCATGTGAACAAACCAAACTCAGCCATCCTATCGACACATAATTTTCGCTCATAGAGTATGTTTATCCAACCGCATGTTGGGAGTATCCGATGGCCCGGCGGTGGTCTGTTGGGGAAGAAGAAGAGGTGAGGAAGAAGGAAAGAAGGGTTAGAGACGAGGATTTTCATCCAACCGCTCAAATGGTAGATCTGACCCAAGTCAGCGATTGCATAACAAATATATGTTATTACACAGCAAAAGATCCATAAAAACAACAACATAAAGAAAAACTATCACCGCCGACGGCCTTGTCGTTTTGGCTGCCGGCGCGAACCGATGTCGCGCCGACGGTGTCTCCGCGACCGTGGTTGTCCTCGCCCAGCCTACTGCTCAGCTGAGCGCAGGCGCTCAGACGGATGAGAGCACAGCCCGGTTCAAGTCGAGGACGCCCGCCTGCCGCAGAAGGCCTCGATGGCAGCGATCCAAGGCCTGCCGAAGTCGAGCCTCCGCCGCCGGCTCAAGTCCAGACGCCCGGCCGCCGCAGAGGGCGCTGGCGAGAGCGGCATCGCGCCTCAAGGCCGAAGTCGAGCCTCCCACCCGGTTCAAGTCTGTGACGCCGTTCCGCCGCAGAGGGCTCGATGGCGGCAGCGATCCGCGGTCCGCTCAAGTTGAGCTTCGCCGCCGTTCACATCCACGCATCCGGTTCCGCCGCAGGAGAGCCTCGATGGCAGCGGCATGCACGCGCCCGCCGTGTTGAACCTCTCGCTCCGGCCTCCTTAGTATCGCCATGTTGAACCGCTGGTCCGCCGCACCATGGGGACTTGGACCAACGGTCGACGCCCATCGCCTCATACCCATCGGGGCCTTCGCGCAGCGACCTCCGCCATGAACATTGATCGGCTTCTCCTCCTCGTAGCTTGGCCCGAGAACTTGGGGATTGGCCCGCCGCAGCGAGCTTGGGAACGGAGGTTCAGGCGCCACCGCCGCGATTTCGCGGGCGCCCGTGTTAGCATATTGTAGCAAGTGATCTTGGGCGCACCATGGCTTTCAAATAACTAGGGACGCTTGATGCGGCTAGGGATCGAAAGGTGGGGGAATGGGCTGAGATTTGGTGTGGTTTTAGGGCAGTACGGCGAGGTCGAGCAGCAAGGTTCGTGTGAATAGTGGTTCCGTGACGACCGATCAATCGGTTTTGACTATACATCGCTCTTGTCGCTCGTTGCAGTCCCGACACGCTGGACCTCCACGCCGCCACCGAATGGAATGCGCTTGCCTTGCTTTCACTCGCCAGGGACCGCAGCTGAGAGCAAACCGACGCCCCTCCCCTCCCCGCCTGCCATTTATTATACCACCACTCCTCCGCTTTATGCGAAGTAAATAAAACAGAGGGAGTATACTACGATGAGGATCCCTAACGTGGCCGAACCCATTGAGTAATCGACATGCGGGCCTAGCAAGCATGGGGTCCGCCATTAAGTGACCGAAGGAGGGTAAGGCAGGATACCTATGTCGAGGATCCACTTCCACTATACTACTTTGACCAAATGTTAGAGTAATAATATATGACATGCAACTTACATAAAGCATACAGGGTCTAATGCGTTTTTCGAGGCTAACTTTGACCAAATGTTAGAGTAATAATATATGACATGCAACTTACATAAAGCATACGGTCAAATTCGTATGTGAAAGGAGTTTCCAATAATATAATTTTCACATTATACATCTCATGTACTATTAATCTTGTCAATAGTCAAATTGGAAACCATCTCAGTACAAATCTAGAGTACGTATTTAATCTAACAATATGGATTAGGCGTTGTTGAATGTTGATACCTTTTTTATCAAAGTAGAGATACTTTGACTACACATAAAACTTATATGTAAACTAGAAAGGATAGGAGGGAGTATATTGTACATTCAAAAACTAAACGTAACATTGAATACCCTTATATATGATTTATGATGCTATGATCACGGTTCAAAATTTTGAATCTTTAGGTATCACGTGCCCCACTCCCTCTGATTTCACCGGGTCCGAGATCTATTGAAAGAGGATAGGTGGGTACATGGGTTTTAAATGGGA
>JAHIAM010010693.1:0-11544 GCA_021605205.1 Aegilops longissima | reverse complement strand
TTTCCATGCCTTGTTTTGCTATTATAAGTTCCAGCATGTTGTTTGCTTGCTCTCAACATTGCTTCCCGATGCTGATTCTCGCCATGTTCAGATTTTCACTAAGTCCGTAAGTTATATTTTGCACTTTTGCCATGCTTGTTTGGACCTGTTATGGTGTGATTTAGCCGTAGCTCAGTGTTCATCTTTTGTCAACCATCTTGAGTAGATCACTGCCATATGCTTTTTTGGTACGTTTGGGTACAGTAGCTTAATTTCTTGTTGCTTGCTAAGTGGCATCATGCTGTTAATGGCAGATTTGTGCCATTCTTGTTTTGCTTTGTCATTTGCAAACCGGCATCCGATTCCGTGATCTTTATATCGATTTCAACCGAAATCATCTCACCTTTTCCGGTATACTTGGTTTGCAAGTTGATGCCTGGTTCATCATTTTCCTTCCGAGCACGGATATGCATTGCATCTCACATCTCGCATATCATGCCATGTTTTGCATCATGTGGTTTGTGCATTGCACCGTGATTTATTGTGGTTCCATTGTTTGTGTTCTTGCTTTGGGTAGAGCCGGGAGACGAGTACGTGAACAAGGAACCTGTTGAGAACGCTTATGAGGATCAAGCTTTTGACAACTCGAGAACTTTGCGTGCAAGATGACCATACCCAAATCACTTCTATCTTTGCTTGCTAGATGCTCGCCTTTGCTATGCCTATGCTACGATGCCTATCACTTGCTTATCATGCCACCCATATTGCCATGTCAAACCTCTAACCATCCTTTCCTAGCAAACCGTTGTTTGGCTATGTTACCGCTTGCTCATCCTCTTATAGCGCTATAGGTGGAAGTTGAAGTTTGTTCCTTGTTGAACATGGAGATGTTGTTCCTTGTTGGAACATGTTTACTTGTGGGGATATCACAATATATCTATTGGTTAATTAATGCATCTATATACTTGGTAAAGGGTGGAAGACTCGGCCTTATGCCTGGTGTTTTGTTCCACTCTTGCCCCTAGTTTCGCCATACCGTGTTATGTTCCTTGATTTCGCTGCCTCATACGGTTGTGATTTATGGACCCCTTGAAAGTTCGCTGAATAAGACTCCTCCAAAGAAGGCCCAACTTTGGTTTTACCATTTGCCACCTAAGCCTTTTTCCCCGGTTTTCGCGAGTCCGAGGGTCATCTTTATTTAACCCCCGCCAATGCCCTCGAGCGCTGGTCCAAACTAGAGCCACTTATGTGTACCGAGGCAACTTGGGGTATCCACGGCTGCCGACGCATTGCTCATCCGGTGTGCCCCGAGAACGAGATATGTGCAGCTCCTAGGATTTGTCGGCACATTCGCGGCTTTATGGTCTTGTTTTATTGTCTGTTTAAATGTCTTGTAGTCCGGATTCCAGATCGATCGTCTCTTCTCCAGAAGGAATATCCTTCGACCGTGAGAGCTTATAATGGGCTGTTGGGACACCGCAGGTATTATCTTTCAAAGCCGTGCCCGCGCGTTATGAGGCAGATGGGAATTTGTTGATGTCCGTTGTAGAAAACCCGGTTGACCTTAATTAAAATACATCATCAGCCTGAGGGTCTCTTCGGCGAAGTCCGGAAGTGAACACGGTGTTGGAGTTATGTTTGACGAAGTAGTTCAGATCACTTCGATCGCTACTAGCTTCAATGCTTCACTTTGCTTCTTTTATGTAATGTAGCCACCATATATGCTAGTCGCTGTCGCAGCTCCACCTCACAACTCGTCCTTCCTATAAGCTTAAATAGTCTTGATCTCGCGGTGTGAGATTGCCGAGTCCCCATGACTCACGATTCTAAAACAATGGCGACGATGCCGCGTGCGAACCGAGCTCAAGTGGAGTTCATGAGGAACGTGGTCACATTATGTGTCTTACCCGATGATCTGAGGGAGCTCAGCTTGGGACGATCGGGATCCGTGTAGCATTTGGGGTAGTCTTTTATTTTGGTCCGTGAGTCGGACCTTGAGTGTAATCTGTATGATGGATGTTTATTTATGTATTGTGTGAAGTGGCTAATCGTGAAGCCAACTATGTATCTCTTTCCTTATGTATTACATGGTGTGTGAAGATTACCTCACTTATGACATTGCTTTCAATGCGGCGTTTCTAAGTCGTGGCTTCGACATCGCGGGAGACATAGCCAGATCGAGGGCGCTATGTTGGTAATCGAGCCATCCCCACTTAGAGAGCCCTCGCTGATTGTTTGTCATGCTGTTGAGTCTAGAACAAAATGTTTTGAGTCTTAGGATTATATATATCTGAGTAGATTCTTTTACTCCCCGTCCCTTCGCTGCCTCAGTGAGGTCTCCGACGAGAAGTTTTGACTCTCCTCTCCTCAAATTTCACTAAAAAATTTTAGGATCACGCTGGTATTGGAATCGTCCGATGGTTTTGTGACGAACATTGTTCTTGGTGCCTCCCGACATTTAGGGGTTGTGGCAGTGTCCCGGGAGTTGAGCTCAAGTGTTGTCGCCATAATTTTATCGCAGCTCGAATAGCTGAGCTTTACATCGAAAATCTCTTTGTACAGCTTGTTGGTGAGATATACCCCGATAACTCCAAGATCGGGCGAGCCGGGAGTATTGCCATGACTCGTATAACGGATGCTTTTCAAGGTCGAGGTACACGATTTCAAGGTTTCTTGGTTATGTGTTGACGGATGGATACAACTGATCTAGGTATTGTTAGTTTGGGTGATATATTTTTGTCCCTCGTATCCCCAACACCAGATTGCATAACCAGAAAGTTTCGGAGTTTATAGGTGGATTCAAGTAGCTCTTAGCATTTCTTTCCGCTGGATATTTGGTTTATATTGGGTAATCCTTACCACTTATTTGTTCCAATAGTATTTTGTTATTTTTCTTTCATCAACCCTTAATCAAGTGGCTTCACCTTAATGGACGGTGATGTTAGCTTTTGGAATTCATTCGCTCATCCTTGTTCAATGTTTATTGTGAAGACTATATGTTGCAATTTCTATCCGCTGATTCAACTTGTCTGGTTCTGCTCATCAAAGTGCTAACGGATGTCACCTCTTCAGATGGCTCCAACGCCGGCCTCAATCCGGATCGCAATGATGGGAGTCACGAACCTCCACCTCCACCTCCGCCCGGAGGCATGGCAAGCTCATCATGGCAGCCACCAATGCTAATGCTCGATGATTTTGCAACTCTTGCAAGAGCGCATCTAAGGGCAAGGCAATCAAGGAAATCAAGGCCAAGGCAACAACCAGCCGACTTTGCTACCCTCAATCAGTTCTCGCTAATCAGTCAAGTCTTCGCCAGGTCGAGGCCACGACGCCACGATTGGCTTGTGGACATCTGCAAACATTTTGAATGTAGCAATGTCGACTCCGAGGACTTTGTCAAGTTTGCTTGCTTCAACTCAAGGACCAAGCTGCCGAGTGGTATCAACAATACAAAGATTCCAGAGGAGGTCGGGTCATTACCTCGATGAGTTCCGCCGAGACTTCAGCTCACCACATTCCGCAGTGTTGTTGAGAGCAAGCGTGAGGAGTCTCAGTAATCTCAAGCAAGGCGGCATGTCCTGGTATCAATACAATATCCAGTTCCAGAACTCTGCCTTCGCTAAGCAAGACGTCCCTGATGAAAAGAGTATGATCTATCAATTCAGAGGTGGTCTCAGAGAAGATCCGCAATTAGCTCCCGGCTTTTTGAGCCGTAAAATATGATGAATTCTACAACATGGCATCAAGCAAGAAGCTGCCCACCAAATGTGAGGCTTCTAAGAAGAGAATTAGGATGCAGTTCAGTCTTCTTTCCTCTCAAGTGGCAAAGAGGTTCTACCTCCTCCTCCGCTTCACAAGCCTTATCAATGTAAGAACTCAGGTGGTCGGGATCTTCCCACCCGCCCAACCTGTGCCATCGTAACAAGTCTAATTCTCAAGCTCCAAGGTCAAATGCTCCTTATCATTCTCGTGAGGTGACTTGCAACAAGTGTCACAGAAAGGTCACTATGCTAACAAGTGCTTCAACTAAAGGCGCCCGCCTCCTCCTCCCTGTGAGATCTTCAAGCAATGCAAGGTCAACATAATCCCAAGTCCGCAAAGGTGAACATGATGAATGCAGCAGCGAGGAATTCCATCGATGTGATAATGGGTAATCTCATTAATGATATTCCCGAAAAGTCTTATTTGATATACGGTGCATCGCTTTCATTCATTTCGAGACCTTTTGTTGCCAAGCATGAGTTTGTGACGGAAAATATTCCTATTCCGCTGAAGATTGTGTCCCGGTAAGCAAATGACTTCGATTTTTGGTTCAATGTCGGTATCAAGATGGGACTATAGATTGCTAAACCAATTGTCCTTGGTGACTCGGATATTGATCTAATTCTCGGATGGATCGGCTTTTCAAAGACAAAGCTCACTTGATTGTGCTGCTGTGAAATTCAATTGACTCACTCTTCTAATGACATGATCATCTATGCCATTGTGATGAAACCATTCGGTTGTTTTCTCTCAATGAGAAGGGCGAATTGATGCTATCTCTCGATTCCAAATGCTAGAGTACCAAGATGTCTTTCCGTAAGAGCTTCCAGAATGCCTCCTCACCGCCGCTTGAATTGCATCGATCTTGAGCCCGGCATCGAACTCCGCTTGCAAGCGCCCATACAAGCTTGGACCTAATGAGTGAAGGAATTGAAGAAGCAGCTCGATGAACAAGAGCGTCTGGTTTGATCGCATCGAAGTTCATCTCCTTGGGGTTGTGGTGTTCTTTTGTCCAAGAAGGATGGCACGGACCGATCGTGGGCCATTACCATCCCATTGAATAAGAAGACAATCAAGAACAAGTATCCACTTCCCAACATCAATGAGCTTTTCGAGCAACTCAAAGGTGCTAAAGTGTTCTGCTTGACCTTCGAGGGTTATCATCAAATTCGCGGAACAAGATATTCCTAAGACAGATTCAATAAAGCTTTGGTTCTTATGAATATACCGTCATGTCTTTCGCCTTGTCAATGCTCCTCCAACATTCTCTCAAATGATGAACTTCATCTTCAATCCCTATACCAATGAATTCGCCTTTGGTCTATCTTGATGATATTTTGGTCTTCCAAGAATAAGAAGGATCATGCCAAACATTTGCGATTGGTGCTCGACAAGCCTCGAGAGCATCAATTCTATGTAAAGTTTTCCAAATGTGAATTTTGGCTTGATGAAGTGCTTTACCTTGGTCATATCATCTCCGCCAAGGCATCGCTGTTAATCCCGAGAAGGTGTCTCGTAGTTGTGAATTGGGAACTCCTCGTATCGTCAAGGGCCGCAGTTTTCTTGACTTGCAAGCTATTGTCAAGATTCGCTTGAGAATTTTTCTAAGATTGCAAAGCTCTTCCAACCTCCTCCGTAATCATGTGAAGTATGTCCGACGCTGAATGCGACGCCGCTTAATACTTTAAAGAGAAACTCACACAGCTCCTATCTTAACTCCTCCCGATGAATCCAAGCCATTCAAGTTTTCGTGATGCTTTCTCTTTAAGGTCTCGTGCTGTTAATGCAAGAGAAGAGAGTTGTGTCCTATACCTCTCGTACCGAAGCTCAACGAAAAGAACTACCCCACTCACGCATCTTGAGTTGGCAGTTGTCCATGCATTGATAACATGGAGACATCTCTTGTTGGGAAGGAAAGTGGACATATTCACCGATCACAAGAGTCTCAAGTATATCTTCACTCAACCCAACCTCAACCTCAGCAAACTCGATGGGTCGAAATGATTCAAGAGTACAACCCAAGTATTGAATATACCCTGCAACGCCAATGTGATTGCAGATGCTTTGAGTGCAAAGGCTTATTGCAACAGCTTAATCCTCAAGCCCTTCCAACTCGGATCTCCAAGCTCGCAAGTGAATCTCTCGTTGTTCCTCAAGGCTTTCTTGCCAACCTCATAGTCTCTCCTACTTTGGAAGACCAAATTGTGAGGCTCAACTCCTCGGATACCATGGTGAAAAAGGTGAAACGTACATCGACAAGGGCATTTCCAAGTACAAGTGCTTCCACATTGATGACAAAGATACTTTTCTTCGAGGACCGGATTGTGGTTCCAAGGGTGATCTACGAACTCATTATGAACGAGGCACACAACCCTTCTATCCATTCATCCCGAAGTACTAAGATGTACCATGACCTCAAGCAAATATATTGGTGGACTCGAATGCGAGAAATTGCTCAATTCGTGAATGAGTGTGATTTCGCCAAGGGTGAAAGCAGAACACCAACGACCAGCTAGTCTCCTCCAACCTCTTGCTATTCCGTAATGGAAGTTTGATCATATTGAAATGGACTTCATGATCGGATTTCCAAAGTCCAAGCGTGAAATGATGCTATCTTCGTTGTCATTGACAAGCTTACTAAAGTGGCTCATTTCCTTCCTATCAAAGAATCTATCACAACAAATATGAAATACACCTCCAGATTGTCTCCTTGCATGGCATTCCACAATTGATCTCTTCACCGCGGAAGCATCTTTACCTCCAAGTTCGGGATTCTTCGTAAGGCCATGGGCACCAACAACATTCGTCAAAGACAGCTTCCATCCTCAAACAAGTGGCCAAGTTCGCGAGTCAATCAAATCCTTGAAGATATGCTCGTGGCTTGTGTCATTTTCTTGCATGAAGGGAAGATTGTCTTCCATATGCCGAAGTTCTCCTACAACAACACCTTCCAAGCGAAGTTGCAAGGCCCCATTCAAATTCTATGGCAAAAAAGTGCCGACTCTCAATTGGTCCGAGACAGCGAACGCCAACTTGGCAACGACTTGATCACGGTCAAGAAATGTGCAAAGTCATTCGTGAGAATTCAAAGTCGTTAATCGCGCTTTAAGAGCTATTATGATGACAAGCACCGCGGATGTGGCTTTGAAATCGGAGACCATGTCTACTCTCCAATGAAAGGCACTCGCCGCTTGATCAAAGGAAGCTTGCCCCTAGATACGGGTCCTTTCAAGATCATTGGCAAAAGAGGCGATCTCGCCTATCAACTTGAGCTTCCATCCAACTTCGCTAACGCACGATGTGTTTCACGGTCATGCTTCGCAAGTGCTTCAAGACTCCCGAAGCACTATCAACTTCAAGAAATTGACCTCCAAGAAGATCTTCATCATGAGCACCCTGCTGTTATTCTTGAAGAAACCGAGCGCAAGACTCGCAACAAGTCAATCAAATTCAAAGTGAAGTGGTCACACCATTCACCGCCGAGAAGCCACCGGGCGCGAGGATCACCTCCTCCATATCCCGAGTTCTTTCACCCTAGATCTCCGGACGAGATCCTCTGTAGTGGTGGAGTGTTGTAACACCCCGGATGTAACTTTCCATATTTGTAACTCCAACTTGCCATTTTCGCATTGTGATATGATATTCCTCCATGGTTGGGTTTTGTCTTTTGTTTTGCATTTTGTTTTTGTCATGCATCTCATATCATGTCATCATGTGCATCTCATTTGTACGGTTCGCCTCATGATTCCAGCATTTTCCCGCTGTCCGCTTTGCAATCCGCACTTATGTTCCCTGCGGCCCCTTTACATTTTTCCGTGAGCGGTACTAAACTTTCTCGAATGGACCGAGGTTTGTCAAGTGGCCTTGGTACACCACCAGAGACCACCGTCAAGTTTCGTCATTTGGAGCTCGCTTGGTACTCCAACGTTAACCGTGACTTCGCAAAGGCCTCTTTTAAGTTGCAGCCCAACACCCCTCCAAAATAGCCCAATAACCCATCTAAGTCACTTCCATGCTCTCACCGCCGGATCACGATCGTGGGCGAAAACTGCACCCATTTGAGTCTCCTAGCTCCTCTACCTATAAATATGTGCACTTCAATTTTCCCCGGATCCCCAAACCTCAGCCTGGCACGGACACGTCGGAAAGTCGGACACGCCCGCCACAATCATGGCGTTACCACGTATGCCATTATCGCCGCTGCTCCGGCCCGGAGGGCCTGGCCACACGCTTCGACTTGCTGGCCATCACGGGCCACTGGCTCACAAGACTGGCTGGCTTCTCTCGACGGTCGCTGGCTGGCTTCTCCGCTACTGATCCGCCCGAGGAGCTCTCCTCCTTCTCCCGGAAAGCCATTGCCACTCGACCAGCTGCCTTCCGATCCGACATCTAGGTTGACTTTCCAGCCCCGATTTCTTAAGTCAATTTATGTGGTTATTTTGTTGCATTTTCATCATGCCATAACTTTGCACCGTGGGTCTTGTTTTGGACGTAGCATACCAAATGTTCGCCTCGATGAGTTCATAATTTCATCCATTGCATCATTTACATTTGAGCTCATCTTGATGCCCTAAATGCTGTTGAAGAGGGCTATGTGATGTTAGTTTCAGATTTTATCGTAACATGCACTTTTGTCATTTTTGCTATGATTGATGTGCATCCTATGAACTTGAGTCCCACATGTGTTTTGTAATATTCCATGCCATCTCTTATACAGGTGTATGCCATGTATTTTGTGATCTCTGTGGTGACTAGCACAAGCATGCAAACTAGGCTTCATGATGTTACCGATTTCAGCCCTGCTTTGGTCAAATTTTTATGCCATGTTAACTTGATGCTACCGAGAGATCCATGCTTATTTTGAGATATTCAGAAGGATGTTTTGAACATATGGTTATGCTCTCATCCATCCATGCCCTTGTTTGCAATTATGGAGTGCCATAGCTTGAGTCAATCGAGCTCTATTTTTGCTATAAAATGTTTCCGCAGATTGTTTACATGTTATTCAATATTGCCAAGGTTGTTGTAGTTGATCCGTATGCTATGATGTTGTTCTTGACATGTGTAGCTTCTATGCCATGTCTTCTTGATGGATGTATGCTTAGTTTATCATGAAATGCCTGTAGTGAGTGCATCGAGCTCTTAAATATGCCTACTTGTTATCTGTTTTGTCATGCCTCGCTGTCTAATCGGCATCAAACTTGCTATATTGACATGGGTGCTATTGCATTCGATCCTTTTGTCTCATGGTCAGAAGGGACTTTTGTTCTATGCGCTTGAGTAGATTCATGTCATGCCTTGTTTGCTATTATAAGTTCCTGTAGCATGTTGTTTGCTTGCTCAACTTTGCTTCCGATGCCGATTCTCCATGTTCAGATTTTCACTAAGTCCGTGAAGCTATATATTTGCACTTTTGCCATGCTTGTTTGGACCTGTTATGGTGTGATTTAGCCGTAGCTCATTGTTCATCTTTTGTCAAGCATCTTGAGTAGATCATGCCATATGCTTTGTTGGTACGCTGGGTACAGTAGCTTAATTTCTTGTTGCTTGCTAAGTGGCATCATGTGTTAATGGCAGATTTGTGCCATTCTTGTTTTGCTTGTCATTTGCAAACTGGCATCCGATTCCTGATCTTTATATCGATTTCAACCGAAATCATCTCACCTTTCCAGCGGCATACTTGGTTTGCCAAGTTGATGCCTGGTTCATCATTTTCCTTCCGAGCACGATATGCATTGCATCTCACATCTCGCATATCATTGCCATGTTTTGCATCATGTGGTTTGTGCATTGCACCGTGATTTATTGTGGTTCCATTGTTTGTGTTCTTGCTTTGGGTAGAACCGGGAGACGAGTACGTGAACGAGGAACCTGTTTAGAACGCTACGAGGATCAAGCTTTACAACTCGAACTTTGCGTGCAAGATGACCATACCGAAATCACTTCTATCTTTTCTCGCTAGATGCTCGCTTCTTTGCTATGCCTATGCTACGATGCCTATCACTTGCTTATCATGCCACCCATATTGCCATGTCAAACCTCTAACCGTCCTTTCTAGCAAACCGTTGTTTGGCTATGTTACGCTTTGCTCACCTCTTATAGCGCTTAGTTGCAGAAGTTGAAGTTTGTTCCTTGTTGAACATGGAGATGTTGTTCCTTGTTGGAACATGTTTACTTGTGGGGATATCACAATATATCTATTGGTTAATTAATGCATCTATATACTTGGTAAAGGGTGGAAGACTCGCCTTATGCCGGTGTTTTGTTCCACTCTTGCCACTCTAGTTTCATATACCGTGTTATGTTCCTTGATTTCGCTCTCTACACGTAGTGATTTATGGGACCCCTTGACAGTCGCTTGAATAAGACTCTCCAAAGAAGGCCCAACTTTGGTTTTACCATTTGCCACCTAAGCCTTTTTTCCCCGGGTTATGAGCCCGAGGGTCATCTTTATTTAACCCCGCCAATGCTCCTCCGAAGGTTGGTCCAAACTAGAGCTACTTGTGGTGCCGCCTGAGGCAACTTGGGGTATCCTCAGTATAAGATATCGTTACGCCTAATATGCGACCCTATCCAAAAGGAACTCAAGGTCCCACCAAGGATAGACCAAGATATTGAAACGCTTTTGCAAGGTGGATATCATTACATCAACATTACATAATAGATGGGGATACATACATAAGGCACAAATGCCACAAGAATACATCAACAATCATATATAAGATCAACATCCGACTACGGATGAAACATAAACAGAACTCAAACAATATCCACTGCTAGCCCAGGCCGACCGAACCTATCCCCGATCAAGAAGCGTAAGAAGAACTCCAATACAAGCAAACATCGCCTCACGCCATGATCATCGATAACCTATACCGCATCAGTGTTGTAGTAATCAGGAGCCACGAGGACTCAAAGAATCCCATTACCATGGGTATCAAGACTAGCAAAGCTTAATGGGAAAGGAAGGGTAAAGTGGTGAGGTTGCAGATAAGCATATATGGTGGCTAACCAACGCAAATGAGAGCGAGAAGAGAAACAAAGGAACGGTCGCAACTAGTAATGATCAAGAAGTGATCCCTAACTCCTGCTTACGCCAAACATAACCCTAAACCGTGTTCTCTCTCGATCAACCCCAAAAGAGACACTCACTACGCACATGGTTGGTGTATTTTAGAAGAGTTTGCTTCAAGTTTACTACAACCGGATATTAACAAATTCCCATCGCCACATAACCGGCACGGCTCTCGAAAGTTTATACCCGCAGGGTGTCCCAACTTAGCCCATGATACGCTCTCGCGATCAACGGGATATTCTTCTCCCGGAAGACCCGATCATCTCGAATCCGCACAAGACATTTCGACAAGAATAAACAAGACCAGAAAGTCGCCTGATGTGCCGAAATCCCGATAGGATTCGTGACGATCTCGCTCTCGTGGCACACCGGATAGGTCAGCCTACGAGTAAACCAGCCCTCGAAGGCCCTGTGGCCCCGATCCCTGCTTCGACCAACACTAGGGAGCACCGCCCGGGGCTAATAAAGATGACCCGCCCGAAACCCAAGGGAAAAGGGAACAGTGAGGCAAATGGTAAAACCAATGTTGGGCCTTGCTAGAGGAGTCTTATTCAAAGCGAACCGTCAAGGGGTCCCATAAATCACCCACCGCGTTAGGGACGCAAAATCCGGGAACATAACACCGATATGACGGAAACTAGGGCGCAAGAGGAACAAAACACGTGCATAAGGCCGAGCCTTCCACCCTTTACCAAGTATATAGATGCATTAATTAAATAAGATATATT
>JAHIAM010010692.1:0-16521 GCA_021605205.1 Aegilops longissima | reverse complement strand
GAAAGGGGGAAGATGAGGAGACCCCCCCCTGGGGATGGTGGGTGGTTTGTGTTTTCCCAAATTTTTATTCAAAACTGTGGGAGTTTGTGACTTTTGAGTTGTGCGATAGGTCTCTAATATTTGCTCCTTTTCCACGAATCTAAGATTCTCCCCTTCATGTAAACCTGTAAAATAAGAGAGAATAGGCATAATTATTGTGACATAATTGTAATAACAGCC
This sequence comes from Aegilops longissima, assembly GCA_021605205.1. NCBI lineage: Eukaryota > Viridiplantae > Streptophyta > Magnoliopsida > Poales > Poaceae > Aegilops > Aegilops longissima. The sequence continues at coordinate 16,302 of JAHIAM010010692.1, read as the reverse complement.
CATAATGCAATAAATATCGATATAAAACATGAGGCAAAATGGACGATCAACTCCCCAAGCTTAGACCTCGCTTGTCCTCATGAGGAAGCCGATAACGATAAATATGTCCACATGTTTAGAGATAGAGGTGTCGATAAAATAAAATACGACATGAGGGCATCATGATCATTCTTGTAACAGCAACATATATATTGTCATATGATTTCTTATGCTAAAGTAACAATCTATTCACAATGTCAAGTATGAATCAGAAACTTCATTGAAAGCTAACAAACTATGATCTCGGTCATTGAAGCAATTGCAATTTATCATAACATCGGAAAGAGTCAATATAAGAGCTTTCAGCAAGTCCACATACTCAACTATCATTTAGTCTTTCACAATTGCTAACACTCACGCAATACTTATGGGTATGGAGTTTTAATCGACACGAGAAAGATAGGGCTTATAGTGTTGCCTCCCAACCTTTTACCTCAAGGGTAATGTCAACAATAATAGTTCATGATAACTTACATCCAATTGATATATATATATATATATATATATATATATATTTTCCAACACAATGTGCTTGCCAAAGGATAAAATTTAAAAAGGAAAGGTGAAGATCACCATGACTCTTGTATAAGGTATAAGACAAGAATAAAAGATAGGCCCTTCGCAGAGGGAAGCAGAGGTTTTCATGTGCTTTTATAGTTGGATGCACAAAATCTTAATGCAAAGAACGCCACTTTATATTGCCACTTGTGATATGGACCTTTATTATGCAATGTCGCTTTTATTGCTTTCATATCACAAGATCGTATAAAGCTTATTTTCTCCACACTAATAGATCATACATATTTAGAGAGCAATTTTTATTGCATGCAACAATAACAACTTACTTGAAGGATCTTACTCAATCCATAGGTAGATATGGTGGACTCTCATGGCAAAACCGGTTTAAGGATATTGGAAGCACAAGTAGTATCTCTAATTGGTGCAAAGAATTTGGCTAACATGAGGGGAAAGGCAAGATCAACATGTTGGATGATCCATGACAATATATTTTATTTCGGATATAAGAAAACATAACCCATTACGTTGTCTTCCTTGTCCAACATCAACTTTTAGCATGTCATATTTTAATGAGTGCTCACAATCATAAAAGATGTCCAAGATAGTATATTTATATGTGAAAACCTCTCTCTTTATCACTTCCTATTAATTGCAACGATAACCAAAACTATGTTTGTCAACTCTCAACAACTTTTATTCATCATACTTTTATATGTGAAGTCATTACTCTCCATAAGATCAATATGATCTCTTTAATTCTTTTTATTCTTTCTTTTATTCCTCAAGATCATAGCAAGATAACCAAGCCCTCGACTCAAAACTAATCTTTATTATATATAGCTCACGGACTCGATTACATAGAAGGATCATAACACAAAACTCAAAACTAAATCATACTAAAACTTTATTCTACTAGATCAAGATATTATCAAAAGGATCAAACTAAAAAAGCGATAAAGATAGAAGTGTGATGGTGATACGATACAGTGGCAACTCCCCAAGCTTGGATAAGTTGCCAAGGAGTGCCCATACCCATGTGATTATGTCTCTTTCTTCGGAGGTGGTGATGTGATATTCTTGGCGATGATGCCCCTCAGATACGATTCTCTTCCTCGAGCTTATTGACTTGTCGCTTGAGGTCCATTATTTCCTTACGGAGCTTGCCCTGACGGCAAAGCCCTTTCACCCATGGATGTTGCATAGCATGGGAGAACAAGTAACACTCTTTTTCATATTTTCATAAGAAAGAAATCTGACATTGGAAGGATGACCAAGTTTGGAATAGCTGAGCTGTAGTTCCCCCATCGTGAATCCTGCTCGGAAACAAGAAGTAACTTCTGATCCTCTTCCATGGCATCAATCCTTTTCAGGTTGGCCTCCATCTCTTCCTCCGCTGATGGCCCAAAGTGGTCAAGATCACTATTTGCTCCTGGTCCGTGTTGGATGAGACACCGACTCTCTCCGATCGACTCTTGAGAAGACATCTTGCTCTAATCTGTAGTAGAAATAACTCAAACAAAAACAGAGGATATTTGCTGGTACGGTGGTCAAAACCTTCGAGATTATATAATGAATATTTACCGACCAAAAGAAGTATCGAAGAAAACGGAGTCCGAGGCACACAAAGTGCCCACGAGTGGGGCACGCCAGGGGGAGGGCACGCCTCCACCCTCGTGGATGTCTCGTCCTTTCGGACTACTTATTTTCCTATTTTCTTAAATATTCCAAAACAGAGAAAAATGCTATTAGAACTATTTTGGAGTCGATTTACTTACCGCATCACATATTTATTCCTTTTCGAGTCCAAACATTCGAAAGTGTCCTTATGTATTCCTCCGGTTACGGTTTCAATAACATTAGTTTCAACATTTATTGGATTACCCGAGATATAATGTTTGATTCTTTGACCGCTCACCACCTTCGGATTTGTGCCTTTGAAGTTGTTGATTTTATGGCACCGAACGATAGACCTCCTCAATAACGTAAGGACCTTCCAATTTAGAGAGAAGTTTTCCTGCAAAAAATCTTAAACGAGTTGTATAGCAAAACATAATCACCTACATTAAACTCACGCTTTTGTATCCTTTTGTCATGCCATCTTTTAACTTTTTCTTTAAACAGTTTGGCATTCTCATAGGCCGGGTTCTCCATTCATCAAGTGAGCTAATGTCAAATAGTCTCTTCTCACCGCAAGTTTGAAATCATAATTGAGCTCTTTAATGGCCCAATATGCCTTATGTTCTAGTTCGAGAGGTAAATGACATGCTTTTCCATAAACCATTTTATACGGAGACATACCCATAGGATTTTTATATGTAGTTCTATAGGCCCATAATGCATCATCAAGTTTCTTGGACCATTTCTTTCTAGATCTATTAATGCCTTTTGCAAAATTAATTTTATCTCTATTACTCAATTCTACTTGACCACTAGACTATTGGTGGTATGGAGATGCAATTCTATGATTAACATCATACTTAGCAAGCATTTTACTAAAAGCACATGTGAACCACCATCAGTCATTAAATACCTAGGGACTCCAAACCTCGGAAAAATAACTTCTTTAAGCATCTTAATAGAGGTGTTATGATCAGACTACTAGTTGGAATAGCTTCTACCCAATTAGTAATGTAATCAACAACAATCGAATATGTGTATACCCATTAGAAGAAGGAAATGGTCCCATATAATCAAAGCCCCAAACATCAAATGGTTCAATAACAAGTGAATAGTTCATAGGCATTTCTTGAAGTCTACTAATATTACCAATTCTTTGACATTCATCACAAGACAAGACAAACTTACGGCATCTTTAAAAAGAGTAGGCCAATAAAAACCGGATTGCAATACCTTATGCAGTTCTATCTCTAGCATGGTGTCCTCCATAAGCCTCGGAGTGACACTTATGAGGATCTGCTCTGTTCATGCTCGGTACACAACGCCTAATAACACCATCTACCCTTTATAAAGGTGTGGGTCATCCCAAGTAATGTCTTAAATCATAGAAAAACTTTTTCTTTTGCTGGTATGTGAAACTAGGTGATATAAATTTAGCAACAATGTAATTAGCATAATCAAGCATACCATGCAGCAAGACGAGAAGCATTTATGATAGCTAATTGTTCATCGGAAAGCTATCATCAATAGGTAGTGGGTCATCAAGAACATTCTCTAACCTAGATAAGTTGTCCGCAACGGGTTCTCAGCCCCTTTCTATCTATAATATGCAAATCAAATTCTTGTAGTAGGAGAACCCATCTAATAAGTCTAGGTTTAGCATCTTTCTTTTCCATAAGATATTTAATAGCAGCATGATCGTGTGAACAAGCACTTTAGAATCAACAATTAAGGTCTGAACTTATCACAAGCAAATACAACTGCTAAAAATTATTTTTCAGAGTAACATAATTTCTCTGGCACTCCTAGAGTTTTACTAGCATATTGAATAACATTTAATTTCTTATCAACTCTTTTCCTAGAACAACACCTACAAGATAATCACTAGCATCACACATAATTTCAAAGGATAAATTCCAATCAGGTGGTGAACAATAGGTGCAGACATCAAGGCTTTCTTAAGTATTTCAAATGCTTCTACACAATCATCATCAAAGACAAAAGTAACATCTTTTGTAAAAGATTAGTCAAAGGCCTAGAAACTTTTTAGAAGTCTTTAATGAACCTCCTATAAAACCGCATGACCAAGGAAACTTCTTATACCTTTAATGTCCTTAGGACACGACATCCTCTCAATAGCATCAATTTTAGCTTTATCAACTTCAAACCTCTTTCGAAATTTTGTGCCCCAAGGCAATACCTTCATTAACCATAAAGTGGCACTTCTCCCAATTCAAGACAAGATTAGTTTCTTCACATCTCTGCAAAACTCGATCAAGGTTGCTCAAGCAATCATCAAAAGAAGTTCCATATACGGAGAAATCATCCATGAAAATCTCAACAATCTTTTCAAAAAAGTCAGAGAATATAGCTGCCATACATCTTTGAAACGTAGCAGGTGCATTGCATAAACCAAGAGGTATAGGTCTATAAGCAAAGGTACCGAAAGGATAAGTAAAGGTGGTCTTTTCTTGATCCTCTTTTGACATAGGTATTTGAGAGAAACCAGATAACCGTCTAGAAAGCAAAATGTGTATGTTTGGATAATCTTTCTAGCATTTGATCAATAAAAGGTAAAGGATAATGATCCTTTTAGCATCTTTATCTAATTTATGGAAATCAATTACCATTCTATAACCTGTAACAATTCTTTGTGGGATCAATTCATCTTTATCATTAGGAACAACAGTAATACCTCCCTTCTTAGGGACACAATGGACATGACTTACCCACGACTATCAAGAACGGGATAAATTATACCTGCCTCCGTAAGCTTTAGTATTTCTTTTCTTACCACTTCTTTCATCTTAGGATTTAACCGTCGTTGGTGATCAACAACCGGTTTAGCGCTCTTTCTCCAATTTTATTTTGTGCGGCATAGAGGGACTAATGCCCTTAAGATCATCAAGAGTATATCCAATAGCAGCACGGTGCTTCTTCGTAGTTTTCAATAATTTCTCTTCTTCTTGTTCAAAGGTTAGCACTAATAATAACAGGATATATCTTATTTTCATCAAGATAAGCATATTTAAGAGTATCGTAATGGTTTAAGCTCAAACACGGATCACCCTTGGGTGGAGGAGGATCCCTAGAATTTCAATAGGTAAATTTTGTTTCAAAATAGGTCCTTGCTTGAAGAATACTCATCTATTTCCTTCTTTCATTCATAAACATATCATTTTCATGGTCTAGCAAATATTGTTCTAAATGATCGTTAGGAGGCAGGCAATAGAAGCAAGACCAATAGTTTCATCTTTACTAGGCAATTCTTATCATGGGGTTGTCTATGAAATTTAGCAAAATTAAAATCATGAGACATATCCCCTAAACCAATAGTAACAACATCCTTTTGCAATCTATCTTAGCATTAACAGATTCAAGAAGGGTCTCCAAATATAATGGGACAAAATTCATCTTGTGGGGAACTAAGAACAAGAAAATCAGTAGGATATTTAACTTTCCCAACAAGACTTCAACATCTCTAACAACCCCAATTGGTGAAATAGTATCTCTATTGGCAAGCTTAATTGTAACATCAGATCTTCTAACTCAGCAGTGCAATATCATGCATAATTTCTTCAGATAAAGAATGAGGTATTGCACTCTAACTAGCACCCATATCACATAAGCCATGATAGAAATGATCTCTTATTTTAACGAAATCACGTGCATGCCTACAACAGTCTACGTTTATCTTTAGTATCGGTCTAGCAATTCTAGCAGCTTCATCACGTAAGTAAATAAAATGCCCATCAATATTATCGGCCAAGAGATCTTTAACCATAGCAATACTAGGTTCAACTTTAATTTTCTCGGGGTGTAGGTGTTCTAGTATTACTCTTACGTAACCACAGCTTGAAGTTTAGCATGATCCTTTATTCTAACAGGATAGGTGGTTTCTCAATATAAGCTGTAGGAACAATAGGATCAACATTATAAGTGATAGTCTTTTCTTCAACTTTAATAGGTTCAACTACTTTTACTTCAATGGGAGGATTATATTTAAACCACTTCTCCTTAGGGAGATCGACATGAGTAGCAAAGGATTCACATAAAGAAGCTGCTATCTCAGAGTCAAGTCCATATTTAGTGCTAAATTCACGGAAAACATCGGTATCCATAAAAGATTTAACACAATCAAACTTAAGTGTTATACCTGACTCCTTACCTTCTTGAGTTCCCAATCTTCAGAGTTGCGTTTAATTCTTTCCAATAAATCCCATTTGAATTCAATAGTCTTCATCATAAAAGAATCAATACAAGAAGTATCGAGCATGGAGCGATTATTGAGGCAAAGACGAGCATAAAAATTTTGAATTATAATTTCTCTTTAGAGCTCATGATTGGGGCATGAATATAACATTGACTTAAGCCTCCCCCAAGCTTGAGCGATGCTTTTTCCTTCGCGAGGCTAAATATTATATATATAATTACGATCACGATGAACCAGATGCATAGGATAAAACTTTATGAAATTCCAATTTCAATCGGTTGTAGTTCCATGATCCAATATCATCACATAGCCTAAACCATGTCAATGCCTTTACCTTCAAATATAAAGGCAAGACCTTCTTCTTGATAACATCCTGCATGCCTGCATGCTTAAATAACCCACAAACTTCATCCACATAGATTAGGTGCAAATCGATGCAAAGTTCCATCTCATGTAAAAGGATTAGCTAGCAGCTTCTATCACACCAAGGAATTTCAAAGTAAACATTTGTAGTAGGTTCAGAGGTTGAGGAGCAACTCTTTGATTCACTGGTCGGGTGAATATACCCTAACAAGCCCTCAAAGGATTACTTTCCATTGTAACAAGTGACAGTAAATTTCAGCACACTATATAAATTTTTCCTTACCAAATTCCTCTTACCAAAGGCGCACTCCCCGCAACGGCGCCAGAAAGAGTCTTGATGACCCACAAGTATAGGGGATCTATCATAGTCCTTTCGATAAGTAAGAGTGTCGAACCCAACGAGGAGCGTAAGGAAACGACAAGCGTTTTCAAGAAGGTATTCTCCGTAAGCACTCAAATTATCGGTAACAAATAGTTTTGTGATAAGGTAATTTGTAACGGTAACAAGTAATAAAAGTAAACAAGGTGCAGCAAGGTGGCCCAATCCTTTTGTAGCAAAGGACAAGCCTGAAAACTCTTATATAAAGGAAAACGCCCCGAGGACACATGGGAATTATCGCTGTTGTTTTCCACGCCATATGATTCGCGTTCGTTACTTTGATAATTTGATATGTGGTGGACCGTGCTTGGGTACTGCCTTCCTTGGACAAGTATCCCACTTATTATTAACCCCTATTGCAAGCATCCACAACTACAAAAGAAGTATTATGGTAAACCTAACCATAGCATGAAACATATGGATACTAATCAGCCCTCACGAAGCAACGATAAACTAGGGTTTAAGCTTGTGTCACTCTAGCAACCCATCGCTCACTTATTACTTCCCAATGCCTTCCTCTAGGCCCAAATAATGGTGAAGTGTCATGTAGTCGACGCTCACATAAACCACTAGAGGAAAGACAACATACATCTCATCAAAATATCGAATCAATACCAAATTCACATGACTACTTATATCAAGACTTCTCCCATGTCCTCGTGAACAAACGTAACTACTCACAAATCATATTCATGTTCATAACCAGAGGGTATTAATATGCATAAATGATCTGAACATATGATCTTCCACCAAATAAACCAACTAGCATCAACTACAAGGAGTAATCAACACTATCGGTAACCCAGTGTACCAACTGAGGTTTTGAGACAAAGATTGGATACAAGAGATGAACTATGGTTTGAGAGGAGATGGTGCTGGTGAAGATGTTGATGGAGATTCACCCTCCCAATGAGAGGATCGATGGTGATGATTTCCTCCCTGAGGGATGTTTCCAGAACAGCCCGCGGAGCCCTAGATTGGTTTCGCAGTTTCGCCGAGACGGCGGGCGCTCATCCCCAAAGCTTCCTTATGATTTTTTTCCAGTATGAAGACTTCATATAGCCAAAGATGGGCACCGAGGCCGCCATGGGGCCCACGAGGCGGGGAGCGCCTGAGGCGCGCCCCACCTCGTGGATGGTGGTGGCCCTCCGTGCTTTCTTCGCCAATATTTTTATATATTCCAAAACTGACTTTCGTGGAGTTTCAAGACTTTGAGTTGTGCGAATTGGTCTCTAATATTTTCTCCTTTCCACCAGAAGTCCACCGCCGCATTCTCGCCTTCATGTAAACCTTGTAAAATAAGAGAGAATAGGCATAAGTATTGTGACATAATGTAATAACAGCCCATAATGCAATAAATATCGATATAAAACATGATGCAAAATGGACGATTACCCCCCGTGATAAAGGAGTGGAGGAGGGAGGCCGACCTCTCTATGGCGCTGCCTCAGGGGGATTCCTACCCTAGTAGGAGTAGGTTTCCTTCCCTAGTTGGAGTAGGAGAAGAAGGAAGATGGAGAAGGACGAGAAAGCCCCCCCAATTTGATTGGGCTTGAGGGCGCGGCCCCACTGGCGCCTCCTCTTCTCCCACCATGGCCCATTAAGGCCCATTAATTCTCGGGGTTCCGATCTATAATTGCCGAACTCATCCGAAACCATTCCGTGTCCAAACATATGAAGGAAATATGCCCTAGAGGCAATAATAAAGTTATTATTTATTTCTCATATCATGATAAATGTTTATTATTCATGATAGAATTGTATTAACCGAAACATGATACATGTGTGAATACATAGACAAACATATAGTCACTAGTATGCCTCTACTTGACTAGCTCATTAATCAAAGATGGTTATGTTTCCTAACCATAGACATGTGTTGTTATTTGATTAATGGGATCACATCATTAGGAGAATGAGACATGACCCATTCCGTTAGCCTAGCACTCTGACCGCTTAGTATATTGCTATTGCTTTCTTCATGACTTATACATGTTCCCGTAATCACGAGATTATGCAACTCCTGCATCGAGGAACACTTTGGTGCTACCAAACGCCACAACGAATCGGGTGATTATAAAGGAGTACTACAGGTGTCTCCAAAGGTACATGTTGGGTTGGCGACACGAGATTAGGTTTTGTCACCCGATTGTCTGAGGGTATCTCCGGCCCTCTCGTAATGCACATCACTATAAGCCTTGCAAGCAATGTAACTAATGAGTTAGTTACGAATGATGCATCAAGTAACGAGTAAAGAGATTTGCCAAGAACTAGATTGAACTAGGTATTGATACCGACGATCAAATCTCGCAGGTAACATACCGATGACAAAGGAACAACGATGTTGTTATGCGGTTTGACCGATAAAGATCTTCGAGAATATGTAGGAGCCAATATGAGCATCCGTGTTCCGCTATTGGTTATCAACCGAGAATAGTTCTAGGTCATGTCTACATAGTTCTCGAACCCGCAGGGTCCGCACGCTTAACGCTACGATGATAGTTTTATTATGAGTTTATAAGTTTTGATGTACCAAGATTGTTCGAGTCCGATGTGATCATGGACATGACGAGGAGTCTCAAATGGTCGAGACATAAAGATTGATATATTGGAAGCCTATATTTGATATCGGAATGGTTCCGTGAAATCGATTTTACCGAACACCGGGTTACCGGAACCTCCCGGGGATAATGGGCCTTAGTGGGCCATGAGGGAGAAGAGGGCCGGCCAGGCAGGCCGCCTCCTCGTAGGGACCAGACCAATGGATCAAGTCTCCGTGCTCGTGTCATCCCCGGATCAAGAATGCCGACACCACACAAGATTTCAAGGATTTATAGCAGAGTAGCAATCACACACTTATTACATCGTTGTCCACAAGGGAACTTAATACAATAATATGGCTTAAGGCCATCTAATAATAACAGCGAAGGCTTGGAAGATAAGCGAGTCCATCAACTCCATCGGCATCACCGAGTATAGAACCACGACCTAACACCTTACTGTCTGTTCAAAAGTCTGCAACATGAAAGTTGCAGCCCAAACGGGTCAAGACATGGAATATGCCGCAATGTAACACATAAGAGCAATGAAGGAATAAGCCTATACTACATGCATATTTGGCTGGTAAGGCTCTATGGTTACATTTGCATAAAGCTGATTTTTCCTACATCAAAGGAATAATTTTATTTAACTATCATGGTGGTTGTTAAACATTGAGAATGGTTGACAAGATCCTCAATCCCAATTAAAAAGTACTCATCAAAACCCAATAACTTTTATTAGAAGTAACATGTTGAGATTCACATGATATTCAATTACCGGATACTCAAAACGCCCATAACCGGGACACGGCTAATCATGATTAGTTTATACACTCGCAGAGGTTTATGACTTTTCCCACAAGACTCGATCGCTTCCGCTTGGTTCTCGTGACTACATGGTGTTTGAGAAACGGATGACCGAGACATAGTCTTTCGTAAGCTTAGCACCTTACATGTGGGTAGACCGTACTCAACCTACATCCCCTACATCAGCTAGCCTACCCGTAAGAGTTCGCACAACTTAGTCAACTACGCCAGAGCCCATAATTGGCTTGTGGCTGCACACGGAAGTTTCCATTGAATAATATTATGATCCCTTAGAGCCCGGTGGCGGTCCAAGAAATACAGAAGTCCTCGATAGAAACCAGTGCCTCAATCCACCCAGATGTGTGTTTAGGTTGCCACCTTAGATAAACCATTAATTAACAATCTCACATCTGTCATGGATATTCACTCACCCAATCCACGCCTACTAGCATAGCATGGCATAAAAGCAAACGAGAAGTAACTCCCAAGGTTTCATAAGTAAAAAGTAATAGGTACTACCTCAAATCTACTTCCCAATCCCACAATTTAATTAGATCCTAAACATGCAAGTGTTTGAGGGTTTGATCTAATGCATAAAAACTGGGTAGTAGAAAGGTATGATCAAGTGTTACTTGCCTTGTCGATGATCCGCGAGACCTAGAGATTCAAGTAACAGCGGCGACCGGTGATCTAACGCACAAACAACAAGCATACAATAAGTACTCATCTAATGCATAGGGAATCTCGAATAAAAGATTTAACCAGATAGTTCAACTTAAGAACCTCGTTGCAAAAGAATCAATCAAATAAAGCATCGAAAGTCAAACTCGAGAGAGAACGACTTGCTTAGCAATCTGAAACTAGGTCAAATTTTACAGTAGCAAAACTCTGTAAGTAGGGTAGTTTGAACGGCGGTTTCAGAACGAACTCCGTCGCTTGAATCACCGATTCGATAAACGAGCAAGAAATAAAACAGATTTGAAAATCGGATCGAAATCGAATCAAAAATAACGGATTAAATCCGATTAAAAGAAAACGACGAACGGATTAAATAACGGACGCTCGTTAATGTAACTAATCCAACGAACACATTCATTGAAACGAACGGTTCGGTGAACGCTCATAATTAAGAAAACCGAAAAAATAAACCATCTAGGTTTTTGAAAAACCGAACATCACGAGAAAACCGGATCGGGTTTTTCTTAAAAACCGGATTGGGGGGCTCGCTGGGCTCCGGGGCGAGGGCGGCGGGTGGCGGCGAGGTGGCGGCTTCAGGGAGACGGCGGCAGGGTGGCGCGGTCGGTTAGGGGCGTGGCAGGTGAGAGAGAGGGGGGGCGGCTGGGTATTTAAGAGGGGGGTGGCGGTGGTTGGGAAGGGCAAGCTGGGGCGGTCAGGCGCCCTCGAGCGGACTCGGCGGGCGGCGGAGGGAGACTGCAGGGAGGGAGAGAGGAGGAGGCGCCGGGTGTCAGCGGCCTCGGGGGCGATTTTTTTAAACAAAACAAAACTAAACGGATAAAAAAATACCAAACGAACTCAATTTAATAAAATAAATTTTCCCGACTCCTAAAATGAGTCGAACAAAATGAACTTTAAAACGGCAAACATGCATATTTTTTAAAATGTTCATTTTTTCCACAAAATAAATCTTCCAAAACCAAATTTGATTTATTTATAATATCTTCATTTTTCCTAAATATTGGGAAAGTCATATTATTCTCTCTTAATTTTTTATAGGAAAACTTTATGAAGATAATTAAATAAACCTAATGATCCTATTTTCAAAATTTGAGAAATCCCAAATATGAAAATAATGAAACTTCCAACTTCTCCGAGGGTCCTTGAGTTGCGGAAATTTTCTAGGATCGGAAAAAATGCGAGAAAATATGATATGCATGATGACTAATGTATAACATTCCAAATTGAAAATTTGGGATGTTACAAACCTACCCTTAAGATGAATCTCACCGAGATTCGGGTTGGCTAGAAAATAGGTGAGGGTGGTCCTTGAGAAAACTTCTCTCTTTCCTGTGTGGCTTCATCCTCAGGTGGTGGCTCCATCGAACTTTGCAAAACTTGATAACCTTTGCGGGTAACTTTGCTGGCATAATCGAGAATCTTAACAGTTTTTCCTCATATGTCAAGTCATCCTTCAACTGAATTGCTTCCAACGGCTCGTGTTCTTAACGGTACTTCGCTATCTCGGGTGACATTTCTTCAATCGAGAAACATGGAATACATCATGAACTCCCGACAGTCCTTCCGCAATTCCAACTTATACGCAACTTCTCCCATGTGTTGCAAAATCTTATACGGTCCAATCTAAACGGGTGCTAACTTTCCTTTCACTCCAAAACGCTTAACTCCTCAAGCGGGATACTCGAGATATACTGCTCCAACTCATACTCAATCGCTGGCGCTTTGAATCGCATAGCTCTTTGTCCGGACTGGCTACCTTGAGCCTGCCTCAATCAACTTAACTTTCTCGCTCGCACTTAATCAAATCTGGTCCAAACAATCGATGATCTCCAGCCTCGCCCCATGACAACGGTGTCTCGCACCTTCTTCCATACGAGCCTCGAAGGTGCCATCTTCAAGCTGGTTTGGTAATCGTTGTTGTAGGAAAATTCTGCATACGGCAAATTATCATCCCACTAGATCCATAATCTAGGGCACAAGCTCTCAAAGATGTCCTCCAAAATCTGATTGACTTTCCTGGTCCGTCCATCGGTTCTGGGTGGAAAGCTGATCAATTCCAATCTGGTTCCCAATGTTTCGTGTAACCGGTTCCAAAATTTCGAGGTAAACGGGTTCCTCTCGTCGATACGATGCTCCTGAACTCCGTAAGCACACAATTTGGTCATGTATATCTTTGCCAACTTAGCACTGCTATAGGTAGTCTTGATCGAATGAAATGAGCTACCTTTGTCAAACGGTCGACTATAACCCAAATCGAGTCATAACCTGAACGGGTCTTTGGCAAACCTGTGATGAAATCCATGCCTAGTTTATCCCACTTCCATTCGGTATCGCAACGGTTGTAATAATCTGCCGGGCTTCGATGCTCGCTTTACTTCCGACATACGCCGCAAATTGCTACATACTCCGCAATATCCTTCTTCATTCCGTCCACCATAAAATATTCTTCAAATCCAAATACATCTTGGTATTTCCGGTGAATCGAATAGGGTGAATCATGGGCTTTGTAAAATCAACTTCCGATTTCGGGTCATTGGGCACATAAACACGGCTTCAAACCATAGGGTATCGTGCTCATCCTCACGAAATCCTTTAGCTTTTCCTTTGCTCAATTTCTCCTTTATAGAGGCAACTTCCTTATCTCGCCTTTTGGCTTTCCGATTTTGTCCATCGCTGTCGACTTAATCTCCAATGTCGCTACATAGCCTCTGAACTATTTCCAAACTTAGTTCTCAAGGTCCTCGCCAACTCATTGGGTATTCCTCTCATCATTAGGGTATTGACGGGCTCTTACGGCTCAATGCGCCACCACGACATTAGCCTTTCCGGGTGATAATGCAATCTCATATCATAATCTTTGATAAGTTCTAACCATCTCCTTTGTCTCGAGATTCAATTCTTCGTGAAGATGTACTTCAAACTCTTGTGATCCGATATACTTACAATGATTTCCAATGAGAAAATGTCTCCACGCCTTCGTGGCATGCACAACGGCTGCTAACTCCAAATCATGAGTGGCATAATTCAACTCATGGGGCTTAAGTTGTCGGAAGCATACAAACAACTCTTCCTTCCCGATAAGCACGGCTCCAAGTCCTCGACGTGAAGCCGAATACACCTCATAATCCTTAGTCCGATCCGCAATATCAAAACCGGTGAGGTAACCAATCTTTTCTTCAACTCCTCAAAACTTGCCTCACAAGACTCACTCCATATGAATTTGTTTTCCTTCTTCAACAATTCAGTCATAGGCTTTGCAATCCTTGAGAAATTTCAATGAATCTTCGGTAGTATCCTCGCGAGTCCAAGGAAACTCTCAATCTCTCCAACTGTCGTTGATGCTTCCCATTTGGTTACGGTCTCAACTTTGTGGGGTCAACTGCTATCCCTTCTCCGGATATAACATGTCCAAGAAATCCAACTTCCTTTAGCCAAAACTCACACTTGCTGAATTTGGCATACAACCGATGTTCCTTAGTTTCTCCAAAACCAATCGCAAATGTTCCTTGTGTTCCTCTTCATTCTTTGAGAAAATCAAAATGTCATCAATGAACACCACATTTAACTTATCCAAAACTCCATAAACACTTTGTTCATCGTGTTCATGAAATAGGCATAGTTAGTCATCCAAATGACATAACGGTATACTCATACAGTCCATATCTCGTGGTAAATGCTGTCTTGGGTATGTCTTGCTCTTAATCTTCAATCGATGGTACCCGATCGCAAGTCGATCTTGAAAACACTTTGGCTCCTTGCAAGTTATCAAACAGATCATTTATCATAGGTAGCGGTACTTGTTCTTGATTGTTACTTCATTCAATCCACTATAATCAACAACCATTCTTAAAGATCCATCCTTCTTCTCCACTAACAAAACGGGTGATCCCCAAGGTGAAGAACTTGGGCGATAAAACCTTTATCCAATAGTTCCTTAATCGCTTCTTAATTTCCGCCAAATTGTGCGGGCATCCTCAGACGGTCGCTTCGACATCGGCCTGCTCGCAACAGCTCGATCAAAACTCAATGTCTCTATCCGTGGCATTCCCGCAACTCTTCCGAAATACATCAGATAATCCTTCACCATCGGTACTTCTTCCCGCACCACCCCGATAAGCAATTAACTTGTGCTCTCCTCGCCGTGCCGTGATACATACTTAATCCTTCTTCCTTCGTGTGGTGAGCAAAATTGACCTTGTGGTGCAATCTATGTTTCCTCCATACTTTGATAACCAATCCATTCCTAATATCACATCCAATCCTTGGGATTCCGTAATTATTAGGTCCGAGGGGAAAACATAGTGTCCAATCCTTAGTGGCGCCGATCACACCATTTACTAGCCATGTACTGCCCGGTGAGGTTACTAGCATGGGTGACCTAAGGGCTTGGGTCGGTAACTTGTACTTATCCACAAATCCCTTGATATGTATGAATGCGATGCACCAAGATCAAAAAGAACAACCGCAGAAATGACTTAACCAAAACTTACCGATTATTGCATCGGGCTGATCTTCAACCTCCTCCACATCGATGTGGTTCACCCCTCGCGAAAGGGTTGGGCTTCTTTCTAGAGCTTCCATTGCCATTTCCATTCGCCTTCGACAGTCATTTGCATAGTGCCCAGCCTTATGCACTTAAAGCAAGTAATGTGACTCAAGTCTACCTTGGATGGTGTTGACGGGTTGTGCGATTCGTCCGCTGCTTCCTCCATTCCCTGCTCCCATTCTTGGTGCCATTATGGTTGTGCGAATTTCTCCTCCATGGGTATGTGAAACTGAATTCCTGATTTAGGGTATAACGGGTTTCCCGAGCTCCGAGTTATACTTCCTTGTCCATACTTCCGCTATGGTTCTCAATTTGCCGCTTTCCTTCAATCATGAGGGCTCGGTCTACCAACTCGTAGTTGTTGAAACCGCTACCATCAACGGCATGTCAACTCATCATTCAGTCCTTCTAGAAACTTCCCCCTTAGTCCAGAGAACGCTATCCGGGGCATAACGTAATTTGCTAAAGTCATCCACGACGCCAAAACCCTTCCTCCTGGGAAGTTTAAAACTCACGCTTCTTCATGGCCATGGCTCCGAAACATGGGCAAAAAAGCTTGCTGAAATTGATCCAATGTGAGGTT
>JAHIAM010010691.1:0-19261 GCA_021605205.1 Aegilops longissima | reverse complement strand
TGAAGCGCCACCGCAGACCGCCATGAAGATCCCAACCCGTTGGGTAGATCAAGGGGTCCATTACTACCTCACCGCTGAACAGCCCCCGATCCGCCATCTTGCAGCCGATACGGAGACTCGCTTTCTCCGACGCATCGCCGCCAGAGTAGACAACGGTTTCGCCACGGATGTGATCCGCCTCGTAGCTCCGTGGACGACTCCCACGAAGCACGCTCGACCGCCGCTTAACTAGGCAGGATTCTTCTCGTCCGCCGAGCTGCCTCGACGAGGTCGGTGCGTATGTCCGCCCAGCCCCGCTCGCCGATCTTGCCGATGAACACGCAGGCGCCAAAGGGGACCCGATATCCGTGATTAATCGAGCCGCCTCGAGGCCCCAGTCCGATCGCCGACAGAGCTTGCCGCGACGATTTAGTCATCCGCCCACAGATAGCCTTCGAGTCCTTCAACTTCTTCTCTAAGATCATCAAACCGTGCGCACGATAGCTCCCCATCGGTGGGCGCTTAATCCGTCGCGGAATTGTCACGGCGTAGATGTCCTCATGAAAGGACTTTAGTCGAGGGCCATCGCCGGGTTAACCTAGAGGGGTTAGCGGACACAAGACACGGAGTTATACTCGTCTGCCCCTCCGATGAAGGTAAAAGCCTACGTCCGGGCCAGATGGGATTGATATGATTTCGGCGACTTAGGGAGCAATAGCTCACTCAGCCTCGACTTCCTCATTCTAATCCGCCACGTCGCCCCTTATATACACGGGAAGGCGCCCTGGCCAAGTTCACAGTAGTCCCCATCCGCCATACAAGTGTCCGCCTGTCTCTTCTCTCTTGTCTTACAACACAAGTTACAACACTAAGGCGGTTTACATAATGGACCTTAAGTCGCCTGGGCTTCCGCCTCCTCCGTGGGCCTCGATCATGGATTTAGGGTAAACTGCCCTCCTGTATGTGTTCACTCTTAGAGTTGTATCTCAACAAGATCCACTATAAGAGATGGCAGAGAGCAGTTTCATGGTTTTGCACCATGAGCTGTTATGACGCTTACTCTGGTAAACCCTAAGGAGAGCAAGATGCCCAACAGTACAAGCTTTCGCAAATGGAAATTCCCTTAGGTTGCTCTCTTGAGTGTTCTTGGTGAGAATATAGTTGATGCTTTATGCGCCAATCGACAATGGAAAAGATATGTGGGATGCACTCGATGCTAAGTTTGGGGGTCCTTTGATGCCGGCACCGAGCTGTACATCATGGAGCAATTCTATGATTACAGGATGACCAAGAGCGCCCGTGGTTGAGCAGTGCTCATGAGATACAACCATTTGCTAGAGAACTTGAGCACTTCAATTGCATACTTACCGGACAAGCTTTTGTTGTCGGGGTATATTACTAAGCTTCCTCCTTCATGGAGGAACTTTGCTACCCTTATCAAGCATAAGAGACAGGAGTTTTCCGCTCCGGATCTCATTGGTACTTTGATGTGGAAGAAAAGGCGAGAGCAAAGGACACACGGTTTCGAGGTATTGAGGGAGGATCTAGTGCCAATGTGGTATAGAAGAGTAACCTCCAACCCACAAGTTCAAGAACAAGGGCAAGTTTGATGGTAAAGCAAAGTTTGATGGAAAGAACAAGGTCAGTGCAACACACCTAACTTAAAGAAGAAGAATGGCAAGAAGAAAGGTGCTTGTCATGTGTGGAGATTCTCGATCATCGGGGCTCCTAGTCGCTCTAATCGCTATGACAAGCGCTATCTCGGGAAAGGCGGCAAGACCGCTTAATGTTGTCATTGGAGACACCGACATGAAGGATGTCGGTATGGTATATTTCCCACTATTCTTTCAAAGATGTCATTCTCTTGATTGGTTGATTGACACGGGTGCTAATGTGCATGTATGCGGTGATATTTCCATGTTTTCGCCTTTATCGTATCGTTAGGGACTTCAACCGCAACGATGGGCAACGGTTCAAGTGCTTCGCTCGTGGTGTTGGTAATGGTCGATCCTGAGTTTACTTGGGAAGATCGTATGGTCAAGAACGCATTATGTCCCTCCGTCAATAAAAATCTTGTTAGCGTAATCTTCTTCGTAGAGATGGCTACATGCTTGTCTTTGAGTCTAATAAATTTGTAATTCCAAGTATGGAACCTTGTTGGTAAAGGCTATGAGTCGAGGCCTGCTTCGCTTATCCTTCTCGACGCTTGCAATAAAGTTGTTAATCATATTTGCAACAATAGTGAATCAAATGTGTGGCTTAACGCCTTTTGTCATGTTAACTTTGGTTGCATGTCACGCTCAGCGGTTGAACTTAATCCCTAGTTTCACCCACCGCCAAGGGATCTAAGTGTCATGTGTGTGTGCAGGCCATAAACCTCAGTAAGTCTCACGTGATCATGGAGACGAGAAATCTTGCACCACTAGAACTTATACATTCAGATCTATGTGAAATGAATGGTGTTTTGACAAAAGGTGGAAAGAAATATTTCATGATTTTAATTGACCACTCCACTCAGATACTGCCCCGTGTATCTTCTCGAATTCTAAGGATGAGGCTTGAACTTTTTCAAGATCTATAAAGCTGAAGTGGAAAACCAACTTGATCGAAAAATCAAGAGGCTTAGGTCCCACCGTGGTGGAGAGTATTTTTCCAATGAATTTGATGCTTTTAAAGCGAACATGGTATAATCCATGAGAGGACGCCTCCCTCACTCACCCTCTACCAAATGGGGTGGACGAAAGAAAGAACCGTGATTTAACTGATTTGGTTAACGCCCATGTTAGACACATCGGGTCTCTCCAAGGCATGGTGGGGGAGGCGATATTGACCGCATGTCATGTCCTAAACCGAGTTCCTACAAAGAACAAAGAGATAACGCCATTCGAGGAATGGGAGAAGAAAAGGTTAATGCTCTCTTATCTACAAAACTGGGGTTATTTACGAAGTCAATGTGCCAATTCCAAAGAAGCGTAAAGCTTGACCAAAAATCGGATTGTGTTTTCCTCGATATGCTTTTCAATGCATTGGCTATAGATTCTTGGTTGTAAATCTGAGGTATTGACATGCATGTCGGTACGATCATGGAGTCGAATGATGCGACTTTTCTTTGAAGATATCTTTCCCATGAAGGATATGGCTACCTCATCTAATCAGAGATGCCTAGTACATCGAATCGTGAACTAGCCATAATTATCGAACTCTGCCATTTCGATGGAACAATTTGAAAGTCCTGTGGGAGGAGAACAATGAAGTTCCTACTAGAGCAAGCAAGAGATGAGGACAGCAAAGTCCTTGGTGATGATTTTCTGTGTATCTCATAGATGACACTCCCTGTTCTATTTCGAGGCCTATGCATCGTAAGATGCCAGATCACTGGAAGGGAGCGGGTTCGTAGTAGATGGATTCCATTCATGTAATGAAACTTCGGAGATAACTGATCGTCTCTTATGGGTGCAAACCCAGGATGCAAATGGGTATTCAAGAAGAAGCTTAGC
The DNA here is from genome assembly GCA_021605205.1 of Aegilops longissima. Lineage (NCBI taxonomy): Eukaryota > Viridiplantae > Streptophyta > Magnoliopsida > Poales > Poaceae > Aegilops > Aegilops longissima. The sequence goes on along the minus strand of JAHIAM010010691.1, from coordinate 15,785 downwards.
CTAATGGTACTATTGAAAAGTACAAGGCTCGGCTCGTGGCAAAGGGTTATACCCAAAAGGAAGGTGAAGACTTTGATACTTACTCACTGTGGGCTCGAATCGACCACTATTCGAAGTTCTACTTTCACCGCTGCCTCTACATGGTCTCTCTGCTCATCAAATGGATGTTAAGACCGCTTTCTTAAATGAAGAATTGATGAGGAAATTTATATGGAACACCTGGATGGGTTTGTAATAGATGGTCAGAAGGGAAAGTGTGTTGTCAAGTCTTTGTATGGACTCAAGCAAGCACCCAAATAAAGGGCATGAGAAGTTCGAAGAACTTTAACATCCGCAGTTTTGTTGTGAACGGTCGTGATAAATGTGTACTATCGCCATGGTGGGGGGAGGAGTTATGCTTTGCTTGTATGTTGATGACATAATCGATTTTCGAACAAATCTGAATGTTATTAAGGAGGTCAAGGAGTTTCTATCTCGCTGTTTTGAGATGAAGGATTTAGGAGTGGCTGATGTCATTCTGAACATCGTTGTTGAGAGATGATGATGGTGGATTACATTGTTTCAATCTCACTATGTGAAAAAGATATTGAGTCGCTATTATAGTGACCGCAAGCCCTCTCCAACACCATATGATGCTAGCGCATGATTCGAAAGAATCAAAGAATTGCTAGAGACCAATTGAAATATTCATGTGATTATTGGCTCGCTTATGTACTTTAGCTGCTACATAAGACTCGACATCTCTTTGCTCAAGAAGTAAACTGAGTCGGGTTTGTCTCAAAAACCGTGAGATGTGCATTGGAAAGCTCTAGAGAGAGTTTTCAAGTTATTTCGATGTTGGAGATATGCCTCAGAGGCAATCATGTATGATGATATTTCCTATGTGTTTATGAATAAAGATAGTCCTTGGACATTATCAATGATGTGTATCGCAAGCACGTGACTTGTTTGTGGGACTATGCATTGTATGATGACTGTCCTAAAAGGTCCCTAGTCGAAAGGGCTGTGTGACGCTAAGCAGCCGACTAGACTAGCATATGACACGTCGATGGCTCGGTCTCACTAGCCATGGAGCATTGATGCTAACCGGATAATATGGACTTGAAAGGTCTGGTCGGATTCGACATAGTCGGATCCGAAGTCGAGATAAGGTCCGAGCTGGATGACTCCAACTATGAGACGCAGCGATATGTCATCTGTGAGTCTCTAGTACAACATAATGCTCTATGTCCTAAGACCTGAGCCGACGATGTACTGAGATGGTGATAGACTTGCTTTGGGCCGACCAAACGCTACTCCGTGATCGGGTAGTTACAAAGGTAGGTTTCGGTTTGTCCAATCCCATGCCGCGAGACATGGTCGAGCAAGATGGGATTTGCCCCTCCGATCGAGAGATATACTGGGCCCCTCGTGGTGATCTCGACCAGAACAGCATGGCTATGCGACAAGGATTATGAGATAATCCGGATTGTGGTCGTATCACCGAACGAGAAAGAGGTCGGGTTAGCACAAGGATGACAGCCTCCGCCTTGAGCCCGGCAAATACATATCGTGTAAGCAAAGGAAATGTAAGTGTGACACGCTATGTGTTCGCTTAACCAGCTTCATAGTTCGCTGGTGGTCGGCACGCCTTGCTAGAGGTCGCTATCAACCGCATGTCGGAGGTGATCCAATCGTGACCAAGCCGACTTGAACTCTAAGGGGTCGCGCGCTTAAGGGAAGGAACCTACGAGGTCGGTCAGATGGACACCGGTCGGATGTGATCCGAATCGACTAGGAACGTGACCGAGTAGATTTTGCTTTAGGGTCCGTGGCGAGGCCCAAGTGTTGAGCTCGCGACGACGCCTATATAAAGTGGAGGTGCGGCACACTCAGCGGTTGATCGCCTCGGGCCGCGACTAGGGTTTGCATGTGTTGCGAATAGCCACCTCCACTTGCCGACCGTCAGTGATCGACTCTAGCAGTCCGCCGACGACGCTCCTCCCGCACGCCCGGATACCGTTAGAGGCGGTGCACTTGCGCCGCCCGCTAACTCGTGACGGGGATCGGACGACCGCCGCCGAGGGAGATCGAACGAGGAGGAGACGATCCACGCAGACGCCGCTTGCCCCAACTCTTCTTCCGCTGCACGGCATCGCGCTGCCTAGTGGTAACGAACTATGATCCATCTCCGTAGCATGTTCCTGGATGTTCTGCGCGTAGGAATTTTTAATTTGCGTCGACGCACCCTACCGAGAACCCAACAGTGGTATCGAGCCTCTATAGGATTTGGATTCAGATCGTATGCATATTAGATATGTGGAGGCGCAGATGAGATCTGTTGTCCTTGAAGAGATCGGCTATGTGCACGGTTGATGTGATCAATCGCACATGGGGATCGTTGAGGCTATGTTTTCAGAATCGATCGATGAGGTCGCGGATACGATTCACCTTTACCGGTCGGGTCATCCGCCATCGGGTTACAGTGAAACGTGAACCGAATCGGATTCGCGATGATCGACCACTGCAAAGCGTGAAGCCGTATTTTCAGACCACACACAAACCGTAGAATGCGATTCTATGCATAACTTTGTTTTGCAGGTTTGATGTGAATAGTATGGCTCATGTGTATGTGATGCATGTGTGTAATTTATACGCGGCTCATGTATGTCATGTTTGTCACCGGCAGGAGCCAAAGTGTTGTCATTATATTGTATAACGAATTCGCGGTCGACTTGTGACTCTATGTAAATTCATTACTAGTTGTAGTAGTTGGATAATAGAGATCAGGTTGGTGGTTGGCGCCCCGGCGTGACAAACAAGATGGAGTTCGAGATGGTCATCGAGTCGGAGCCGACCTCCAGAAGAACGCCCATGAAGGAGCCATACTATTTCACAATATGTGTTATTTGTGATTGTTATGCTTTTGTTTCTATGCATGTTAGAATGATAGAATGATCCTCATGAATATCAAGTGAATTGCCATCCCCGATGTTGCACCTTCGCACGCCAAGTACGCCTAGTAGTGGGCTCATAAAATTGGTGCTGCTGGGTGTCCTTGAATCAAGGGTTCGTGGTCGGACACGGACATGCACCGCATCAAAGTTAACTTGACAAGGCTATCAAACGGTTTTGGGCCTTGTGGCAAAGAAGGTTGGGAGCCGGGTATGAGATACCTTCCCATCGAGCTGTGAGTCGATAGAGATACGATTAGCAAGGAGTTGCTTAATCGGATAGGTATGTTGGCTAGCAAAGGATGCTAAAGCTCACTAGTCGTGATGCGCTTAGTCGGATCCTCGAATCACCGAGAGTTTATGGAGGATGCTGACTTCAGTGGGAGTATTTCTGCTTAGGCTAGAATTACTCTACATAAACACATTGCTTAGTGATTGCATATTTTCGTTGTAGATCAATGGCACCACCTGCTCAACCCAACTTTGCATTGAAATCAATTCGAAAAGGATAAACTGAATGGAACAAACTTTACCACCGTATAGAAATCTGAGAATTGTTCTCAAGCACGATAAAAGGAACATGTTCTAGAGGATCCACTTCCAGAGGAACCTGCCGATAATGCTAGTGCCACAACTAAAAATGCCTACTGTAAACTCGTTGATGAATCAACGGAGATCAGCTGTCCGATGCTGGCTTGTATGGAGTCCGACGGCAACAGCATTTCAAAATGTTGAGGCTTACGATATGATCGAGAGTCTCAAGAGCATGTTTCGCATATGTGCTAGGACCGAAGGTTCAACGTCTCGCATCCTTGATGGATTGCAAGTTGAAGGAAGGTGATCCATCGAGCCCACATGTGATCAAGATGATCGGATATGTGCAAGCTTTGGATCGTTTTGGGCTTCCCGCCTTGGATGAGCTGGCTATCGATGCAGTTCTCGGTTCTCTTCCGCCCAGCTATGGGACGCTCATCTCGAACTATCATATGCATGGCATGGATAAGAAGCTCATCGAATTGCATGGGATGCTCAAGGTGGCAGAGCAGGATATTAAGAAAGGCACGATCAAGTGTTGATGGTGCGTAAATCGCTAAGTTCAAGAAGAGTTGGTCTAAGAAAGGCTAAGGCAAAGGGCACGAGATGGTAACTTCGCCTGCTGGCATGCCAAGTCTGGACCGACTCAAGACCGCTTGTTTTCATTGCAAGGAGACCGTCATCGAAGAGGAATCAGCAAGTGGCTTGCGAGCATGGCAAGAAGGCCGAAATGCTTCTTCGTGCAAAGGTACACTTGTTGCATATGTTATAGACATTTACCTTGCTGACATACCTAGTAGCTCTTGGGTATTTGATACCGGATCGGTTGTTCATATTTGCAACTCGATGCAGGGGCTGGTAAGAACTAGGCGCAGCACAAGGGGAGATTGACATCGTGGTCGGCAACAAAGCAAGAGTTGCTGCGTTGGAGGTCGGCACGATGCAGCTCCAGCTTCCTTCCGGATTCATTATGGAATTGAATAATTGTTATTACATTCCTGCACTTAGTCGAATAACATTATTTCGCCTCATGTTTGATGAGTCAAGGTTATGAATTCAATTTAAAGGACAATGGTTGTTCGATATTTTTGAATGGTATGTTCCACGGCTATGCACCCATTGTTGATGGGCTATTTATATTGAATCTAGAACAAGAACCGTCTATAACGTGAATGTCAAGAGGCATAAGCCAATGAGATAAATCCGTCGTTCGAGACATGTGAATCATGCTTGCTTCAGAAGATGACTAAGTCTCCTTTCGCAAAGAGTTAAGTAGAGGGCGTCCAGCTATTGGAACTTATACATAGTGATGTGTGTGGTCCAATGAGCACAACCGCCAGAGGTGGCTATCAAGATTTCGTGACTTTTACCGACGACTTGAGTAGATATGGATATATCTATTTGATGAGGCACAAGTCGAGACTTTGAAAAGTTCAAAGAGTTTCAAACGAGGTTGAGAATCAGCCTGCAAGACTATAAAGCTTCGCGATCCGATCGTGGAGGTGAGTACATGAGCCAGAGTTCGATGATCATCCTAAAAGTCGAGGTATAGTACTCAGCACACACCTCCGGCACGCCACGTAGAAATGGCGGTTGAACGGAGGAATAGGACCTTGTTGGACATGGTCCGGCCTATGATGAGCAAATCGGATTTACCCTTGTCATTTTGGGATACGCCTAGAAACCGCAGCTTACACTTAATAGGGTACCATCAAAATCAGAGACAAGACACCACATGAGATGTGGACCGAAGAGTCCCGCTTGTCTTTTCTAAAGATTTGGGGTTGTGAAGCATTTGTCAAGTTTACTTATGTCGATAAGCTTACACCCAAGTCGGATAAATGCATATTCGTGGATATCCGAGGGAAACCTTTGGGATATAGCTTCTACAACCGGAAGAGAACAAAGTGTTTGTTGCTCGAACGGGTTTTCCTTGAGAAAGAGTTTCACCGGGAGGCCAATGGAGGACGGTTCGACTCAAGAAATTCGAGGACCACTCGGGACGGCTCACTGGTGATGAGATCATACCGAGTCTGCCAGTGAACCCAGAGTGGAAGCGGCACCGAACCACGGAGGTCGGAGATTGCGCAGTGCGCGATGTATTGTTGCTAGAAAGCGACGAGCCGCCACGTATGCGGGAAGCGATGGTGAGCCCAGATTCGAGGCATGGCTAGAGGCCATGAGATCCGAAAGAAGTCCATGGATGAGAATCAAGTCTGGACTTGGTTGATCCGCCACCGGCGAATCGCCATTGGTTGCAAATGGGTCTTTAAGAAGAAACCGATGTGGATGGAAATGTTCAGATCCACAAAGCTCGCTTGTCGCTAAAGGTTATGGACAAGTTCAAGGAATTGACTACGACGAGACTTATCACGGCGGTAGCGATGCTGAAATCGGTAAGGATCATATTAGCTATAGCTGCATATTTCGATTACTTAGATATGGCGATGGATGTCAAGACGGCTTTCCTTCACGGAAATTTAACCGAGGACGGTATATGATACAGCCCGAGGGTTTTGTCGATCCGACTAGCACTAGTAAGGTATGCAAGCTCAAGAGATCCATTTATGGGTTGAAGCAAGCATCTCGAGTTGGAACATCTTGCTTTGATGAGGTCGCCACCGGTCTCGCTTTCATCAAAAGCTTAAGAGGACTCTTGTTTATACAAGAAGTTAAGGGGAGCTCGATAGTGTTTTTGATCTTGTATGTGGACTACATACTACCGATCGAAATGATGTTTCGATGTTAAACTCGGTCAAGGGATCATTGAATGGCAAGTTTTCGGCGAAGGACCTTGGTGAGGCAGTCTATATTTTAGGCATTAAGATCTATAGAGATAGATCGAGGAGGCTGCTCGCTTAAGCCGTAGCACGACATAGATAAAGTGTTGAAGTTGGTTCAACATGAGTGAGGCGAAGAAAGGGTTCTGCCGCCTCACATGGTATAAGGCTAAGCGAGACTCGAGTCCTCGACATCCGATGAGCGTAAGCAGGATGAGTAGGATTCCGATGCCTCAAGAATCGGATCCATCATGTATGCCATGATATGTACAAGGCCCATGTTGCTTTTGCAATAAGCCTCAACAAGTAGATACTGTGCCAACCTGTGAGAGTCACCGGGCAGCGTAAAGACTATTTTGAAGTACCAAAAGGACTAAAGAGATGTTCCTAGTTTATGGAGGTGAGGAAGAGCTCGTAAAGGGGTTACGCCGATGCTAGTTTCCAAACCGACAGAGATGATTGTCGATCACACCGATTCGTACGCCCCGAACGGAGGAGCAAAGCATCGGATGAGTTCCAAGCAGATACGGTACGATTCTACCACGTAGTTTAATACATTGCGGCTTGTGAAGCTGCAAAGGAAGGTGTTTGATCCGCATTTTCTCGATGATCTTGGTATTTTCCCAGCCTCGTGAAACCGTTGGACCTTTATTGTGATAATTCGTGCCATCGCACAAGCCAAGGAGCCGAGGAATCACCACAAGGTCACATAGACCGGAAATATCACCGATACGAAAGATCGTGAAAGAATGGTGATGTAGAGTTATGCAAGATTCACACGGATGCAAATGTTGCAGATCCGCTGACTAAGCCGCTCCACAACCCAAGCATGAGGGGCACGTTAGAGCTATGGGCATCGGCGTCTATTTGATTGACTCTAGTGCAAGTGGGAGATCTGTTGAGATATGCCCTAGAGGCAATCATGTATGATGATATTTCCTATGTGTTTATGAATAAAGATAGTCCTTGGACATTATCAATGATGTGTATCGCAAGCACGTGACTTGTTTGTGGGACTATGCATTGTATGATGACCGTCCTAAAAGGTCCCTAGTCAAAGGGCTGTGGACGCGCAGCCGACTAGACTAGCATATGACACGGTCGATGGTTCGGTCTCACTAGCCATGGAGCATTGGATGCTAACCGGATAATATGGACTTGAAAGGTCTGGTCGGATTCGACATAGTCGGATCCGAGTCGAGATAAGGTCCGAGCCGACAGACCCAACTATGAGACGCAGCGATATGTCATCTGTGAGTCTCTAGTACAACATACGCGTCTATGTCCTAAGACCTGAGCCGACGATGTACTGAGATGGTGATAGACTTGCTTTGGGCCACCAAACGCTACTCTGCGGATCGGGTAGTTACAAAGGTAGGTTTCGGTTTGTCCATTCCCATGTCATAGACATGGTCGAGCAAGATGGGATTTGCCCTCCGATCGAGAGATATACTGGGCCCTCGTGATCTCGACCAGAACAGTGCATGGCCATGCGACAAGGATTATGAGATAATCCCATAAGTGGTCGGTATCACTCGAACGAGAAAGAGGTCGGTTAGCACAAGGATGACAGCCTCGCCTTGAGCCCGATAAACATATATCAGGCGCGCAAAGGGAACATAAGTGTGACATGTTGTACAGTGTTCGCTAACCAGCTTCATAGTTCTCGCTTGGTGGTTGGCACGCCTTTGCTAGAGGTCGCACTAACCGGGTGCAGTCGGAGGTGATCCGAATGTGACCAAGCCGACTTGAACCTAAGGGGTCGCGGCTAAGGGAAGGAACCCACGAGGTCAGTTCAGAGGACACCGGGTCGGATGTGATCCGAATCGACTAGGAACGGACCGAGTAGACTTTGGCTTTAGGGTCCGTGCGAGGCCCAAGTGTTGAGCTCGCGACGGACGCCTATATAAAGTGGAGGTGCGGCACACTCAGCCGGTTGATCGCCGGCGCCGCGACTAGGGTTTGCATGTGTTGCGAATAGCCACCTCCACTCGCCGCCGATCGTGATCGGACTCCAGCAGTCCGCCTGACGACGCTCCTCCCGCACGCTGCGATACCGCTCAGAGGCGGTGCACTTGCGCCGCCCGCTAACTCGTGATGGATCGGACGATCGCCGCCGAGGGAGATCGAACGAGGAGGAGACGATCCACGCAGACGCCGCTTCCCTAACTCTTCTTCACTGCACAGCATCGCTGCCTAGTGGTAACGAATCATGATCCATCTCCGTAGCATGTTCCCGGATGTTCTCGCCAGAGAATTTTTAATTTGGCACGACGACCCTACCGAGAGAACCCAACATTTGAAAGGCATTGCGAACTTATGGAATTTACTACACCGGGCATCCAAAGGTGCTTGAAGGGTATAGTGACTCAAATCGATCTCGAAGGCCGATGAGATAAAGGCCACGAAATGTTATGTATTCACTCATGGAGGTGGCGCTTGTTTCTTGGAAGTCTTGCAAGCAGACTGTCGGGTGTCAAAGCCGTAAGGATCTCGGTAGGGGGTCCCAAGCAAGCTAAGGCCTTAGGATCAATGGTATTAGAGGCAAGGGACACGATGTTTTACCCAAAGTTCGGGCCCTCTCGATGGAGGTAAAACCCACGTCCGCTTGATTAATATTGATGATATGGGTAGTACAAGAGTAGATCTACCACGAGATCAGAGTGGCTAAACCCAAAAGCTAGCCTATGGTATGATTGTTGTTGTATATGTCTATCGACTAGCCCTGGCCCCGGCTTTATAATGCACCGCAGGCCTAGGATAACAAGAGTCCCAGCCAATATGCCGGGGGGGGAGGAGTCCTTGTCTTGATCGCCAAGTCTTGTTGATTCTTCAGTATGCTAACCTGTCCGGACGGCCCATGAGTATATGGCCATGGGGGTCTCGCCCAATCCAACTGATCGGGAGATGACGCGTTGAGTACCCACTAGTCCAGACACCGCCAAGAGCCCCCCGAACCGGTCTTCGTTAGGGATGCTCCTCAATTCTTCCGAACTGTTCTTCATCTTCTGCTGCCGGTCTTGAAAACTGGTTCAACAAATCTTCTCATCTTCTATCTTGAGGATCGCCAAATGCATTCGACGCTGCTGGGCATCCGAGGAGCCCTTTAAGTTTACGGCCTTTATCAATGCCTTGTTATTTTTATGCCATGCCCCTCGGTTTGAAGTTGTTCCCGGTGGCAAGGTCCTTTTATGCGTCCCGAGCCCAACGCCGGACCTGCATTGAGAGGTATCTTTTGCAGCCGAGCACCAATGCCGGATCGCTTCCTCAGCTCTAACGCCGACTATGTATCCGAGCTCCAACACCTGACTGTATCCGAGCTCCAACGCGGACTATGTATCCAGCCCAACGCCGACTATGTATCCGAGCTCCAACGCTTGACTTTATCCGAGGTGTCATAAATCACCTTGGTTCAAAGAAGTTGGAAGGAGTTTAACCGAGCTTAATGCCTGAATCGCTTTCTAAGGAGCCAGCCACTTGCATCCGAGCTATATGTCGAATGCTCGAGGTGGTTAAGCACCCGGTCGTGGGCTGATTTTTTGGTCAATGTTTTTATTGATGTAATTTATTCTCTGACGAGATATATAGCCAAGAGTCTCAAGGTATGTATCGGTTCAAAACCCGAGATGCACCTGGAAGGATGACATAAGACCGCCGATCCTCGAGTCAGCCGAGACTCAAAGTTGATTTGCAAAATCGGTCCGAGGATCAAGTCCTAGCTCGCAGTAACACTTCGACACAAAAGCGGCGTTTTCCCTCGAGACTCAAAGTTGCGGCGTCCAACCAACCCGAGGATTAAAATTTCTCGAAATCAGACAGCACTTAAGATTTTCTGTGATAGAACAAGCAATGCAGTAGCCCCTCGAGACACCGGGTCGGGTGGCAACACCGCATCGGGGATCAATGTGCCCTTTAATATTTGTAAGTAATAAGTCCAAGCCCAAGAGTTCTCGAGCCTTAATGCGGCACGAGTGGTCAATTAAGGATGAATATCCATAGTAAAATCACAAATTATGTGTAATGACTCAATGTATCCAAGTACTTTATGTCATTAATGCTCGATCCGCATTGTACAAAACTTTGTTGACCGACCATGGTTTTAACTCTCCTCGGCCTAGTAGCCGAGGAGTGTTTGTCCTACTTTATAAAGCCTTTATGATGGCAAAGATTTAATATAAACAAGGCATCTGGTCATGGCTTTCTAAACAAAGGCACGCAGAGAGATATGTTATTGCTGTTTAACAGTAATAAATGTCTTCCCAAAGAAAATAGTCCCGCTATCGTTCCTTTCTTTGGGTTGTCATGCTAAGCATGATCATGAAACCTCAGCCCAATGTAAGAGCAAAAGATCGAGGATTTAGTTTGGGAGGCCAGGGCCATTAGCCCCGCTGTTCGGGCGACAGCATAAGGTCAAGCCGAAACACTTCGCCAATGTTATGAATGGCCCGTTATTTAATATAGTCATCGGATCGCTGACCAGTTTACACCCCATCGTGATACCGGCCGGGTTTTCTCCACCGAGGTGCTTGACCATGCAAGCTCGGAAGCACAATCGCAGCGGTTCTCCTTTGCACACCTAGCCGTAACAAAGCGGAACGTAGGAGGCAAGCGCGGAGCCGGCAACCCAACTATCGATCAAGACACACCAAACTGATGCATATAGCAATATCCGAGAATGTTATGCCAATTTAAAGGAGTCCGCGCTTGCAATCGCGAGACTTGTGCCGAAACACACAAATAGTTGAAAAGTGCCAAAATCTTGGTAAACCAAAAAGTCAAGAAAACATGACGTCCGAACAAGATCATGTTCGGTGCCAATCTAAAATTGACCGTAGAAAAAAGTGCTTCTCGCTGCTTGAACATGACACATCCTATCTCAAGACGCCAAGTGGGTCAGCCTACGGATTAGGCAAGTTTAGAAAACTAAACCTAGTGATTTCTAGAGAGAAATTAGGCTCTCGGCTAGTGACCGCACACTCGTGTCAAGAAAAGGAGTGATAAATAATAAAACTTTGCAAGGACTAAGAAGAAAAACACTTAGTATGAAACGCTCAAATAATATAAGAGCCCCAAGTGACTTAAAAGTTGATAATGTAAGGTGACATGTAGAATGCCTTCTAGCCGGATTGTAGATCGCTTGTCATAGCGGACCTTTTCGCTCAACCTGGACCCAATAGTCCGAGGTGTCCTAATACCTTCGTGGTTATATAAGAACCGTGGTATGCATGGAGACAAGGCATGAGGGGTCATTAGTGTCAGACGCATAAGTGCCCAACTAGTTATGTTATATTACATGGGTAGTAAGAAACATCTTCCAGGAGAATAGTTCCTATGGGTTCCTTTTCGGCTGGGATGCATGCCCTAAAGTGTATGTCAAAGCTGCTATGAAAGCGTAAAATCATCCGGGGGTATGGGTAAATAATTAAAATCATCTTTAGTTCACCGACCGAGTATTCCTTAAGAACGCTTAGCTTCCGCTTCACCTGCCCTGAGGTACACATCCGCTAACCCGCAGAATAATCGCAGAGGTGCTCCTTTACCACCCAGCCGAACAATCGGGAACGAGGGGTAAGCACGTGAGCCAGCAACCCAGCTTGGCCAAAACTTAAGTCATATCGATGCATATAATGGTGAATAAAAGGTACATGCGAAGTGCGACATATGTGTTGGGCATAAAGCTCAGACAATAAGCTTTCATAAAGAAGCCCCTGGCATAATGCGATGCTGAAGGTCAAGTGTGTGAACAAAGTTTCGATAAGGAAAATTTGTATGCAACTTTTACAAAAAGTATAATTCGGTCGAACCGAACACAAGTTAGAAATTTAAAAATTGGAGCATGAAGGCAACTTAGCCGGTTAATGTGTTCGTATTGACGACAGCGTCCGAGCTTGATGTGGACAAGGTTCCATCCTCAAGCCGGTCCCGAGGTGGCGGAGCAAGGAGCTCGCACTCAAGTGGTGACATAGGACGGTCAATGCAGGACGGCAGAGTGATGCCGAAGTCCCTGCATGGGGTAATGAAGTGTTGACGGTTCTGCCCGGCCCACCGAGGTGACGCCAAAGGGTATAGTCCTACTGATCACTATTTTCGTACACAAAAAATAGTGCAGATCGGATAATAGTAATAATAGGAATTAAAAAAATGTTGTATAATAAATAATTTATGCAAAGTGAGTAGTAAAAGAAATATGGCCCAAGCGCCAAGTTGATGTCGATGCAGGTTGCCGGGCGTAATGCAATAAAGGCGCAAAGCTCGATTCACAGTGTCGGTCCGAAGTTCGTATATGGCGCTCGCCGAACTGTGTACGGAAACTGACCGGAACTACGCGCATCATTGATAATGCGCCACCATTTGATAGACCTGTGTACATATGCTGGACTAACCAGAGTAATAATTCCTTGGGAAAATTTAACCAAAACAAGCAAAAAGAAATACTAGGATTAATAGCACCGGTTTATTTGTTGTAGCAACCCGGCGAAGGTGATTCCCAAATTGGGACTTGATCCACGCATCATGCCTCGGTCGGCTAGTGACGCCAAGTGTCCCGAGTAGGTTGATGAAGAGATGGCGAAGCCCCCGTCCAGCCGAGATGTCAAGTAGGTCGGGCGTGATGGACACCAGCTTTGAAGAAGCATAGTGCGCCCTCGCCGACGTGTGTCGTGGACGTGGTCGATGCTGGCTTGATGAAGGGACCGCGCGGCGATGCCGGTATGCCTGCCCATGTAATCCGTGGGCGGCGATGGTGATGATGATTATTCTTCGCGATGCCGGACTCTTTGTCCGCTTGCCAAGATGATGATCCAAGAAGTTGAGCTTGGCTCAACAAAGTGACGACGCGTTCTAGCGCAGTCGGCAAGCCGTGGAGCAATATTGCCGGACCTGGTTTGACACTAGCATGATGTTGAAGATCATGTTCAAAAGATCTTAAAGTTAGTGGATGTGTTCGGAACAAAACACAATACCCCATACAAAACTTCCTTCAAAAGGATGTCCGAAATCCCATTCATATAAAAAGACGAACTCGGGTCGGATTCGTTGCGTAGAAAACAGATCCAAAAAGTGATGCACTAATTGGAAGTTTCCTGAGTTTGACGGTCGGATCGAGCTGAATTTTTGGAAGGTGGCAGATAAGGGAATTCCGCAGCAAATCAACGGTTGGATCCTCCAAAGGACATTCGAGATAGACGCTGCATACCACGCCCAAAAACTCGTCCGGATTCTCGTCCAGATTCAACAGGCTTCGCATATCGGAGATTGCCGGAGATTCCCTCCATCGGAACTCTCGACAAAATTTTTGCAGGGTTGTTGTAGACTTAATTCCGCATAATTCCACCGAAGTAATCGCTTAGGGCAACACTCGAGGAGGCGTGGCGGTGGATACAAGTTTGTTGTCCGTAAACACAGCACGGTCGCTCGAGGGCAATGTTACACGCTGAGCCCCGAAGCCCATGGATGACTCCTCCATGATCTTGATAGAGATCGGAGTTGGTGTTGATGAAGGTCTTCATCCCAACATGACGGTCGGAGGTAGGGCGCAGTCCTCAGTCAAGCCAAGGTGACCAATGAAGCTGGTGACGAGGAAGCCGACGTCATAGCTTGACCAGCAGCCGAGCCATCGATCCTTTCACCGATCACACACGCCGAACTCTCAATGAAAGCACCAATGTCGGTGTCAAACCGCGGATCTCGGTAGGGGGTCCCAAGCAAAGGCGCCTTAGGATCAATGGTAACAGAGGCAAGGGACACGATGTTTTACCCTGTGTTTGGGCCCTCTCAATGGAGGTAAAACCTCACGCCCCGCTTGATTAATATTGATGATATGGGTAGTACAAGAGTAGATCTACCACGATCGTAGAGGCTAAAACCCAAAAGCTAGCCTATGGTATGACTGTTGTTGTATATGTCTATCGATCAGCCTGGCCCCGGCTTTATATAATGCACCGCAGGGCCTAGGATAACAAGAGTCCTAGCCAACACGCCGGTGGGGGAGGAGTCCTTGTCTTGATCGCCAAGTCTTGTTGATTCTTCCTCATGCGCAGCAGTCCGGACTCGCCCATGAGTATACCGCCATGGGGGGTCCTCGCCCAATCCAACTGATCGGAGACGCACGCTGCTGAGTACCCCCCTAGTCCAGACACCACTGCTGCACTCCATCTTAATGAGGTCAATAATGGAAGTGTAACTCACAACACTAGATACAATTTATGGTCGAAGTGATTGGCTTCGCTGCCTTTTTTTGAATGACTTGTCGGTTGTTGAGAAACCTGTACTGGGTGTCCTTATGAACCGCGACAATCAAACTGTGATCACGTAAAGTGAGCAGCTCAAAGGATAACATGAAGTCATCAAGACACGCTCTGTGAGAAGGTTAAAGTCTGTCAGTGAAATGAAAACTCCGGAGTTATTGCATTGATTATATCCAAACGCCTAAAAATCAAGTGCATCCTTTCTTTACTAAGGGTCTATCAGTAATGTGATAGATAATGCATCGAGGGAGATGGGTATGAGATCCACAATATGAGTTGTTCACAGTGGTAACCTATTCTTTGTTATCGGAGATCCCGTGAATTAGATGTGGAAGACAAGTCGTTGGTCAACCGAGAAGAGAGTATCCCTACTATTCACAATACCACTCCATGAAGATGCAATACTCTCCTAATCTGCATGGCAGGTTGATGTATATCCTAATGTGTTCTAATGGTTTATTTAAGCGTAGATGTTATCCGCAGTAACATCTTTGAAGAACACACCTATATGAGTCTGATTGTCAAATCACAATCTATGATAGTAGGTTCTCTCTCTAGTAAACTCATGAAAGGTCACTGAGTATGACGATAAGCTCCACTCAAGCACCCATGCACTCACGTAGCCACGTATCGGTCAAGGCTTTATGTGAAGCTAGATTAGCACAAAAACTTGCAGCTTCAAGGCCCAGCCCATCGTTCAGCTGCTTACTAGTGTATCATAGAGTTCTAGGTGGAAGTTTAACTTAACAGTCCTCATCGCAAGCACTTCTAGATAAAAATGTTGTTTGGAACCAAAGGCAAATTTCTGTGCCTCTCGATCCTGTGGGGATTGCCGGAATTTAGTCTATATTGGGGCAACCTAACAACTATTATTTCAGAAATTCTTAATAAATCTTAGAGGCCCACTTAGCCCATTTGTTCAAAGCAAGGGATACTACTAAAGTTTAGTCCCACATTGCTAGTTGAGGGAATTGGACCTCCTTATAAGGGAGGTTCTTCCCACTTGTATGAGCATGAGAAACAAGAGGGACATCCACGCATTCCTCCTCCGCTACTCGCCACCACACGACGCCGCTGGTTGCGGGAATGAGCCGAGCCGATGTTCAATTTTACCACGCACTACGGGTATACGAGAGGGTCACTGAAGCTCAAACATTTTTCCCGCCTGACACCGAATCAACGGCGCGCTTCTCCTCGCTGTCAGCTGTTCGCTTTCGCTCCCCGTGATTCTCTTTTCGCCTCCCCGGCAGAGCCTCTCGCCTCTTCTCTTGGCGCCTATAAAGGAGGTCGCC
>JAHIAM010010686.1:0-10458 GCA_021605205.1 Aegilops longissima | reverse complement strand
GTCCGCCAACGGTGATAGTTCGTTATCCGGACACTCCCTAATCCAGACTCCTCAAGAGCTCCCTAACCAGGCTTCAATGACGATGAGTCCGCGCGATATTGTCTTCGCATTGCAAGGCGGGTTCCTCCCAATACTTCATAGAAGATTTGAACACAAGGATAGTGTCCGCTCTCGCAAAACAAGTTCCACATACCACCGTAGAGAGAATAACCTTTGCACAGATTTGTCGACGATTCCGCGGCGTGACATCACACCATGGCCAGGACTTTATACTTAATCGTTTTATCGTCCCACCTCAGCGCTTAGCGAGGTGGTTTCTTGGCACGCCTTATCAAAGCGAGATCGTGCCCTTATTCCGGGATACTATCAATACGGACGTGGGTAACCCAACCGCGCCATTGATTATGGTGCTTGGGAGATAAGTTGTTTTACCAGTCATGGGGACGATAGCTTCGCCCATTCATATAAGGGATAAGGATCCACCTTTTCACCCACGCCTTCTTCCTCCTTTGCTCATCCATTTCCAAGACTCGAGCTCCAGCGCCTAAGTCCGCACATCCTCCTCAACCTTCCCCAGCCATGTCCGAGCGGGAGGCAGGATGGTCTCCTCCCACACGGAGGGACAAGTCAAAAGCTGCGGAAGGCCGGAAACTTGTCCAATGATATCGCAGCACCGCTCCCCGACGAGGGGCAGTTCATTCCCACCCCAGGCCCCATGAGAGGGTGGTGTTCTCACCCACTTCCTCCGCGGACTAGGTTTTCCACTTCACCCATTTGTCCGGGGCTCATGTTCTACTACGGCCTGACTTCCACGATCCGGCCCTCAATTTTATCCTCAACATCTCGGCGCTTATCGTCAGTGCGAGGCCTTCCTTCAGATCCAGCCCCACTTCGCTTATGGCTGAAGACCTTCAATGTCAAGTCAAGGTAGTGGGCGCCGCAAGTTGAGTAACGGAGGTGCCATGGTTGGCAAGATGGCCAAAGTCCTATGGCTCGAGGGCTCCTTTGTGGAGACCATAAAGGTGGCACCGAGGTGGTTCTACATCACCGAGCCGATGACTCTCAATGGGCTGTGGCCCCAAATTCGATCTGGCTTCCCACACGGCTCACATCATGGAAAGAGACGGGCCGACGGGGTAATTGGGAAGAGCTGTCCGACTCCAAACCCGTGGTCCAAACCTGGTGGACAAGAATCTCAAGCTTGTCAACGTAATCCAAGTGATGCTCATCCGCGGATCCTCCCATGCCAACAACGAGCCTTCAAATTGTGGAGTTCGATTCGCACAGCACCAAACTCGAAAAGGCTCTTCACACTACATACTAAGATGCCTCGAAGGTGCTGTTCAAGGCGCCGAGGTTCCAACATCCGCCATCAAGATCAAGGATTCAGCTCGCAGCCAAGCCAGCGAGGTGTTATTTTACCCTTTATGGGACTCTTTTTCATAGTTTGACTCTATGTGGGATCTAAACTCCCTAACCTTTGACAGACTGGCTGAAGACGTCCTGACAGATTAGTTGTCCGCCCCTTGCCGAAGACTCCAGCGGACGCCTGATTGACGGGAAGTGCTCCGCACCTCACGGGTGCCGAGAAGAAGACCAGTGTTGTCGGACTCATCGTCCGACACTCGAGGCAGAATCCTCCCGAGGAGGAAAGAAGCCTCCCCCAGCGAGGGAGAGAAGAAAGGAAGGCCGCCTCGACCGGGAGGCCGGAGGGTCCAAGAAAGGAAGGACCTTCTCCGGACTTCTCCACCAACGCCGACAACGACGAGGAGGAGGGCCATCAAGGGCCAAGCCTCGAAGCAGCTCGTAAGTGTCCGCACTAATAGCTCATGACTTTTATTTGTCGTGATAGTGTCTTCTAACGTCAATATAACCATGTAGCCCGCCTAAGGATGAGCTTGCCGCTTGCCGAGCGGCTCCTCGGATTCGCTCGGATGAATAGCACTTCACTTCCGACCGCCTCCCTCGTGACGCAGCACGACACCGCGGTGGAGTCCCAAAAGGCCCAGCCAGAGGAGGTGGTCCCGGAGGCGCCGCAAGGCGACCTCCCGCCTCCGGGCAAGGGGCAAACCCCGAGGGTTCTAAGTCCGCCCTATGCCGACTCGCATCGAACCTTCTGGTTCCAAGTCCGGCAAGCGCCTTCAGAAGAAGGGCAAGATCGGACGCCGGGTGACCTCCATCCATCCGGAGGCACCGATAGCTTGCTGGAGGCGCTTAACGGCGCCCATCGACGAGGAGCACCGATCGCTATGAGTGTGGTGATCTCGAAAGTTCATCCGCCAAGAGCGGGCTGATCAAGCCTGCACTCAGCCTTCTAACAAAGCTTTGAGGTAAGTTTAGAATATGTAAAATATTTCCGCATAGACAGAGTCCCTCGATGCTTAGTTCGTGTTCAAAAGAAAAGCGGACTGAGGATCTAAAAGATATACATAGGAGTCTAACATAAGTATGTCAATATGGGAATGCAGTCACTGCCGACTTCACTGAATCGGAGGTCAATGCATTGAAGCAGTAGCCTCGAGCGGTCCGAGAACGAGCTCGGCCTTGCCAAGAAGCAGCTCGAGGACAAGGAAGGTAAGTAATACCTTATTAAAGTGATACCTTATAGAAAGGATTTGCTGCTAAAATGACAGACTAACGTGGGTATTGTAGGGGCCACGAACGAGGTGGCGACCTCAAGGAAGCGGTGTCCACGGCCGAAAGCAAAGCGCCGCAGAGCGACTGAGCGAGAGAAGCAGGAGGCGCGTGGCGGAGGTGCGGCAAGAGCTCCGTGCTCTGGAAAAACACGAGTTTGAGCGTGACTCAAGACTCGAGAGTCTCGAGTCGCTGCTCTTGAGAGTGCCAAAGCCGCTAAGGCCAAGCCCAAAAGCCTCCAGGAAATTGAATCATTAAAGAAGATAGCGCGGTAAGGCATTCTTTATGCAAAGCAAGCATGTCAAAGTGGATTATCTATTACTTACCCAATCCGAGCTTCCAGAGTATTCGCAGATCTGCCCGTAGTGTACCGATGCTCGCTGCTCTACCGCGCCAAGGAGGGGAGCTCATGGAAAAGGGGTTCTGGTCTTAGTATGCTGAGGCCGGACATCCGTGCCCCGAGCGACCAGCTAAGTAGCTCGCGAGCTCTAAGGTCGCCAACAGGCCATGAAGGGCCTCATAATTCGTTGTTGTGGAAGCCATGCCTGGAGCTACTTGGCTAGGGCGGCCGTGGACGCCTGTCCATGGATTGAAGTCATCAAGCGCTTGCCTGCATTGAAGGTGCCGCTGGGCCCTTGCCCATGCTAAAGTACACTCGGGAAAGCTGGATGCTGAGAAGCTTGTGACGGACGGACCACCAAGGGCAAGGAGCATCGGAAGTTCGAAATGTACTATGAGGGCGCCCTCAAGGGTGCCCGCTTTATAGCGGTGAATGCTCCAAAGATGTAATTTTGAATAGACTGATTTGTTATCATGTACGCTGCAAACTTATTCATATGCGCTAAGCAACGCCAGGATTTAAAATATTACCTTCAGCGGCCGCTTATCAAATTTGAGAGATGGCAAGTCGTTATTTCAGCCCCATGCCACAAGTGCGGGTGTTCGGATAAACTTGAGTGCTCTTGTTCCCATTCTTGGGTCCTTCGAGGAGGCGCCAACGCAACGTAACAAGGCAACCGGACTATAGTGCTAGAACACTCTCACTTAGCCATAGAATCCTATAATTTTAAATTCGTGAAGCCCTAGTATTCGAAGACCGAGTTCGGGCGCTTATCCATGCCTTGGCCGGACAATGCCGACTCGCCTAAGCGCATAAGTCTTTAGGGACCCAAAAACCTCTCTAACAGCGATCGACTCTCGCCTATCATGACGGCAGTTTTAGCTTTCCACCGAGGTGCTCAACCCAGATCAACCGGGCACAATCGCAGTGGTTCTCCAAAGGCTACCTTAGCCGATATAACGGAACATAAGGTACCAAAACATGGGAGCCGGGCAAACCCAACTATTGACCCAAGACATGATTCGGAGCGATGCATATAATGCTATAAGTTCGGGTGCCGACTTAGAAAGTGTTCGGACTTATCACACCATATTTTTGGGGTACTTAAGCCCTTGGTGTATTGGCTGCACTAAAGTGTACGGGTGCAACATGTCATGAATGAACATATATAGATAAACAAAGGAGTGCAATAATAGGCAAAAGCTATGTATTGTTTATTCAAAAGGTACTGCAATGAAAGCAGAACGATACAAATAGTGCGATAAGCAAGGGATGGGACTATTTAATATGTCCTCTCCAGGGTAAGCTGGGATGGTATGTAAAACAGGTATAATGCTCGTAGTAGAGACCACTCGACACTCGACGAAGCTTTCGCTTCCCCGCTGTTGCATCGTGAGTTCGGCAATTTAGTGCCTGGACAGGCTTCGAAAACGGAGTCCCGAAAGTAAGAGAAAAGAAGAAAGAAAAGAATGACACAATCGGAGCCCTCGTGCGGTTGAGCCGCATTCTGGCGCACGTGGTCGTGCTCCTCCCCTTATGCCCATGGTATCTCCAGAGCGAGTTATGTACGCCTAGTAATCGGCTTTGCAATTTCGCAAGGGCTGGGTTAGGCCGGATTGCTACACGTGTCGGATCATGCCAGCGGTCTTGTTGTAGGTTACTCCGGCGCGCTTTGACGGTGTCCGAACGCTTAATAGCCGGACTCGAGAATTGCTGTGAGAGGCTGCTTTGCACCTCCGCCGAGGGCGCTGTGCTCCTCCGCTCGAGAGAGCGCTCGTGTTTCCATTGACCGTGATTGCTCCTCGGGCCCGCATCTTGAGATTTAGGTACGAGTAAGCGGCACCGCATTGAACTTTGCAAATGCGGTTCGCTCCAAGCAAAGGCGTGATAGCCGCTGCAGAACGGGACTATGTCAAGATTAACTCTAGCTTCGAAGTTATCCGGGATCCAAGACCACTTCGAGTGTAATCGAGCCTATACAATTGGCCTCTACACCTGGTATGATGCCTTTAAAGGTCGCCTTTTGTGGGTTTAACTTGAGGGTTCTATGCCCATTTTAGCGACGTATCCCGATAGAGCAGGTTCAGGTTGCTACCGGCCTCATCGTGACTCTAGTGAGGTGAAAGTTGTCGATGATTGGGTCAAGAACCATGTGGCGAATCCGCCGTGGCGGATGCTAGTGGGTGGTACCTTCGATCAAAGGTGATCGGGCAGAGGACCATGGGTTGAACTTGGGCGATCGCTCCATTGCATATACGCCCCTTAGTGCACGCTCCGCCCTTTGGGTATGTGGGTTGCGATATCATGTTCACCATCCGCACTTGTGGGGGAAACCCTTTGTCCTCTATTGTTCGGCGCCGGGCTCCTCGCCATCGCTATACAACCCTTGTCATTGAGTTCGCATTTAACTTGCTCGCCTGTTTGAAGACCCAACAACCTGCTTGGTGTGGTTGGTTGGTTTTTCGGGTGCCATATATTTGGCACGAGCGATCGAGTATTCGGTCCAGATTGTACGGGCCCCGAGTATTTCTTTGAACGGCTTTTTCCGCTGACCGGTTTAGAGCTCTGAACCGCATTGATCGCAGATCTTTCAGCATTATCGCGCACGCGCGCTTTGTGCTTGTTAGACGCGACCTGCCATTTCTGTCCTTGGTATCCAACTACCGTGGTTTTTGGTCAAGTTGTTACTACGAAGCCAGCAGCTGTCCTCTCCGCCGCAAAAGCGGTCATGAGTGTTGTGAGGGCTGCCATGGATTTCGCTTTTCCTGTCCTAGGTGCCGGCAAGCCACCGTCGTGGATGTTATGTTTGAAGGCTGCAAGGGCCTCTCGATCCCGACATCAACAATTTGATTTTTCTTGGTTAGGAACCGTGTCCGTAATTGTCCGCCGATTCTTCTAGCTGCTGAATTATGTGGCTGAGGTCATCGACGCCTCTGTGGTCGAATATGTGCCCCGGAAGTTATCAAGGAATGCAGCTTCCGTGTCCTCCCAACAACCAATTGATTCTGCCGGCAAGCTGTTAAGCCAATGCCGAGCTGGTCCTTTAAGCTTGAGGGAGGTATTTGATGGCGAGATCATCACGGCGGGCCATGTGGATATGGAGGAGGTAGTCCTCATCCAAACCGCAGGATCTGTTGTGCCATCATATGATTCGATGTTTACGGGTTTGAAACCCTCGGGATTTGATGATCCATCACTTGCCGTGAAGCATAGGTAAGTGCGCGCTCAGATTGAGCTATATCACGACGCAGCTCAAATGAGCTTTGTTCATCGTGGTTCGCCCGCCGGAATTGCTGTATCCAGATGACGGTTATCGTCGCGTCGTGGGCCCACGCCGATCCGTAGATCGATCTTGTTTGCTTGCCTTGTCCTCCAATATGTCTCGCAGGTCTGGCCTGCTTCTCGGCCTTGGTACTTTTCGAGCGATGCTCGGGTGCGGCTTGAATGGAGGGCCTAGAGGTTCTTCTCACACGGCCACGGGTGGCCGGTCGGCCGATCATGCGCTGGTGATGTAGGTTTGGGTGCTTCCTCCCTAATTGGGGTAGCAGCCTGCATTTTGGGTATCTCTTGAGGGCGCTCGAGTTCGATTTTCGGTGCAAGGACTTCAGTCCAACTGCCGCCTAGCAAGTCTTGGTCAGCTCTAAGTCTGCGCTGCTTTTTCTTGAGGCTGCTTGTCGGGCTATAAGCTCGCGCTTGAAACGCCCTGTCGGCGGGATCCTCGTGCACGATAAATTGCGCCGCCGAGGCTTGCCTCATCTTCGGAGGGAGGCATATAATTATTGTCCTCCACCTCCCCGCTCCGCCGCTTCAATCATGAGGGCTGGCTTCTCCTCCTCCCGTGCTAATCCTGCCGAGGGGTTGTCTCGATACTGTCCGGTGTTATTATCTCCGTGCCGGAATCACTGCTTTTGCTGTGGCGGATTTACAAGAGCGCCACCGACGCCGTGCTTGGGCTGTTTCTTGAGGGGTTATCCTCCGTTCCATCGCTGCTCCCATCTTTTGGGATGTCCACCATGTATATGTCGATGACGAGGTGGCCTTCCAGTTCTCGTAGGCGCTGGTTCTGGTCGCCTCCAGCATCGCGCCCATACCGCCGATGTCTTCGGAGTCAAGTCGAGCATGTCGGTTAAATCATCGACAGGGCTACAAAGTGGGTGGTGGGTGGGCTGAATTTCTTCCGTCTGCATCCCAACCTTCCCGATCCGTAGTCCAGCCAGGGCTCTTCCGATAAAGAGAGAGACTTTAGTGAATTCAGATGTCGCCAAAGGGGAGGCCGAAAGATGTCCGGCAAGTGAACTCCATAACCGCGCCCAATTGATCTGATTGGTAGGCACGGAGGGTTCGAGTCCCAAGAGGAGTCCGCACCTTGAGTCACGGTCTCGAAGGACAGGGATGGAGTTTGGCTTAATCGCCAGAAGATCGAGGCCCCGAGGCGGTGTCCAACCACTCATCCTCGATCGGCGGAGTCGGCTCCGAGCTAAGGGTCGGAGCGACGCCTGGTGCGCCTCCAAGGCACCGTTCGGGCGGGCAGAGCTAGATCGTGCCCATCGAGACAAGGGGCTGCTATTGTGGCTCGAATCCGTCAAGATCAAGTCTCCGCGATGTCGGCCGTAGTTCAAACTCCCAAATCTGACCGATGGCCGGGCGAAGCTGATCTGCTCCAGATGGCCAAGTGAATTGCCCGCAGGCAAAGCGCCAATACGTAAGATCTGTCCGGGAGAAAAGTCTCACCCGACCGCTGTTGTTGATGATAAGGAGCCATCGGGCCTAAGGATGACGCATACGAGGAACTCTCAATGAAAGAACCAATGTCGGTCAAACCGCGGATCTCGGTAGGGGGTCCCTGACTCGTGCGTCTAGGCGGATGATAACAGAGACAAGGGACACGATGTTTTTACCTAGGTTCGGCCCTCTGATGGAGGTAAAACCCTACCCTCGCTTGATTAATATTGATGATATGGGTAGTACAAGAGTAGATCTACCACGAGATCGTAGAGGCTAAACCCTAGAAGCTAGCCTCCGTATGATTGTTGTTTTTCCACGGACTAAAACCCTCCGTTCATATAGACACCGGATAGGGTTAGGGTTACACAGAGTCGGTTACAATGGTAGGAGATCTACATATCCTCAGACGCTGCTTGCCTTCCACGCCAAGGAAAGTCCCATCCGGACACGGGACAAGTCTTCAATCTTGTATCTTCATAGTCCAGAGTCCGCCAACGGTGATAGTTCGCTATCCGGACACCCCTAATCCAGACTCCCTCAAGGGCCTGTGCACCATCACTCTACCGCCACCGACGGCGTGCAGAGACCAAGGACGACGCCATCGGGGTAGAGGGTCGCCAGCGTTCCCCTGACGACCACGGGTCCTTCGCCGGGCAGCCCCGAGGCACCTCCGCAGAGGGCCTACCTCCCGAGAACGCCTTGCGCCAAGCGCCTGGGATCAACTCGGATCTCGCCCTCTCCCTCAGCCCCCGTGCCCTCCTCCCGAGGGGTAAGAGGCTGCAGGTTGGGGCAGCCACTGTCTCGTGACCGACTCTCCCGCACACGGTTAGCATAAGCTTGCTCCTAAGGAATTAATCGGACGAGAGTTGCTACCGCCGTGTGGTCGCCGAGGCCCTCTTGGGGTTCCCCGAAGAGCTCAGCCTTGTGGTGTCTCTCGCCCACTGGCCCAAGGAACGAGCCATGTTCTTCTTCCCGCAGACTCTTGATCCATCATGTGGGGACATAGCTCGGGCCGCTGCCCTCGAGGGTCTCCAGGTGCCCCACATGCCACACAGTCCGCCTCGAAGCTTGTCTTGAGGTGGTGGCGCGGTGGTCCGCCGAGGCCAAAGGTCACGCGGCGCCCTTCGGCCGTCAAGATGGGGTCTGCGCGGCTTGCCGCCTGTGCTGCTGCCAGGTTGACGCCGAGTAGGCCCTGGAGCCTCTTGAGGTTGATGGGCGCAGAGCAAGCCATACGGCACGCCTGGACTCGGCGGCAGCCGGACATAGAAAGGAGGTGCTCCCGAGGCGGGCGCCCAGAGCTCGCCACTCGCTTCTAACAACACGTCATGCCGCCTCTAGAAGCCGCCATCAACAGCTCGGGCCACCATGAGCGGCCCGAGTTTGCCTGCCCTGCGGGTGTGGGCGCCGTGGCTGCGGCGTGGCTTGAGGCTCGCGCGACCGCACTCTACCGCGCGTGAGGGCAGGCGGCGTCGCTGCAGCCACTGTGCTCGAGCGCTTGTGAGCGCGAGCTGCCCGAGGTGCAAGATTGAGGTCACCTTGATGGCGGCACGGCGGGCCACGCCACCCAGCGATTCGCCGGCTGCCGGGTCACTTGACATCGAACGCATTTAGGCGAAGAAACGCGAGGCTGCGGAGGAAGGATTCCGTGCACTCTACCGGGCGCGCCAAATGTCGGATTTCGTGTTCCGCAGACCTTGAGGTTCAACTCGGGTGCGACGGAGATCTTTCCCCTACCAGCTCACGCTTAATGGTTTGCAAGGGATCTAAACTAGGAACGATGAATAGCACAAGAGACACAAGATTTATACTCGGTTCGGGCCACTGCCAGGTGTAATACCCTACTCCAAAGGTGTGGTGTGGTGGATTGCCTCAAGGCTGATGAAAATAAGAAAAGGAAGAACAACCTCACGAGGGCTGTTCTTGAGATGGTGCGATGGACTACTTGGGTGAGTCCACCGCTTCTCTCTCTCTCCGTGGGTCTCGACCTCCCTCCTTTCTCTCTCGTGGTGGCTAGTCCTATTTATAGAGGGAGGCCCTGGGCCTCTTCCCAAATAATGAGCGGGATGGGCGCCAACAATTGGCCATTTTGAAGGGGAACATCTAGTACACTTATCTTGACTAAAGTTGGTCTTCGGCTGCCAAAGGCTCTGACGGTGACGCCGTCCTGGGCTCCACGATGACCTCCGGCCCCGCCTCGCTGGTCTTGGTCTTGTTGCACCAAGCGGTAACCTTTGCTCGATGCCTTGGCCTGTCCTGCCTCCTTTGCACCAAAGGGGAACGAGGATCACAGAGTCGGCGCCTCACGGGCGCTCCCTTGATCTCGATCGTCATGGCTTGCGCCATGGGGCACCCTCGTGAGGTACCCTGCCTTGATCTTCCGCCTCTGGAGCCTGCCTGACGAGGCTGCTCCCGAGGAAGGTTCTTGTCGTCCGCCATGAGGCTTGGCCTCGCGAGGGTCTTGAGCTTGAGCTGATGAAGCGGCCGTGGCGGGCCCCCACTTGAGCCACGCCAGAGGCCGCAGCAGCAAGTCGGGACCCCATTCCGTAATGCCAACAGCGACGGCAGGAAAGATCCGTTGAGGACAAGCCTGCTAGGCACCTCCAAAGCATCGACGCGCCGGGCGCCACTCAAAAATCACGTCTGAAAGACAGCAATACTGCATCGAGACAACGACACTCGGAGAACGCTGAAGACCCTAAAGCCCTGGCCAAACCAACATCCTAACAAGATGATTGGGAGGATGGGCAAGTTACCTTGCG
>JAHIAM010010685.1:0-10160 GCA_021605205.1 Aegilops longissima | reverse complement strand
CGCCCCAACGATAAAATTGTGACGACAACACCTCGAGCTCAACTCCCGGACACCGCCACAACCCCTAAATGTCGAGGCACCAAGAACAATGTTCTCGCCACAAAACCATCGAACGATTCCAAGATACCCATGATCCTAAAAAAAATTTTAGTGAAATTTGAGAAGAGAAGAGTCAAAACTCTACGCCGATACCTCACCAGAGCGATTAGGACTGGGAGTAAAAAGAATCCTATCCGATATATATAATCCTAAGACTCAAAACATTTTCCGCTCTAGACTCAACAACGCCAAAGAAACAATCAAGTAGGGGTCTCCTAAGTCGGAAGGCTCGACACAACTTGAACGCCTTTGATGCGGCTATATCTCCCACGTGTCAAGGCACGACTTAGAGGCATAACCGCATTGAAAGCAATGTCGCAAGTGAGGTAATCTTCACACAACCCATGTAATACATAAGGGAAAGAGAAACATAGTTGGCTTACAATCGCCACTTCACACAATACATGAGTAAAACATTACATCATACAAATACAATCAAGGTCCCACTACGGAACCAAAATAAAAGAAGACTACCCAAATGCTACATGATCCCTCGATCGTCCCAACTGGCTCCACTATCGATCAACTAAAACGAAACAACACAAAGAACAAGATCTTCATCGAGCTCCTCCTTGAGCTCAGTGCATCACCCGCATGATTTCATCGGCACCGCAAACTGGTTTTGGGAGTATCCGTGAGTCACGGGACTCAGCAATCTCACACCCGTAGATCAAGACTATTTAAGCTTAAAGGTAGGACAAGGTAGTGAGGTGGAGCTGCGCAAGTTTAACTAGCTTATATGGTGGCTAACATACGCAAAAGAGAGCGAGAAGAGGAGGCAAAGCACGGTCGAACAACTATGATCAAGAAGTGATCCCAAACTACTTACGCCAAACATAACTCCAACATCGTTCACTTCCTGACTCACGAGAAGAGACCATCACGGTTACACACGCGTTGGTGTATTTTAGTTAAGATCAACTTCGGTTTTCTACAACCGACATTAACAAATTCCCATCTGCCACATAACCGCTGGCACGGCTTTCAAAGTTCAAACCTGCAGGGTGTCCCAACTTAGCCCATGATAAGCTCGCGATCAACTAAGGATATTCTTCTCCCGGAAGACCCGATCAGTCTCGAATCCCTGCCACAAGACATTTCACAGCAATAAAACAAGACCAGCAAGTCACCGGATGTGCCGACAACCTCGATAGGAGTCGCACGCACTCGGTCTCGTGGCACACCGGATAAGTCAGCCCACGAGTAAAACCAGCCCTCGAGTTGCCCCGAGGTGGCCCCGCAGTCGCTTCGGTTCGACCAACACTGAAGGAGCACCGCCCGGGGGCTAAATAAAGATGACCTCGGCTCCTGAAACCCAAGGGAAAAGGGTATAGGTGAGGCAAATGGTAAAACCAATGTTGGGCCTTGCGGAAAAGTCTTATTCAAAGCGTAACTATCAAGGGGTCCCATAAATCACCCGACCGCGTTAGGGACGCAAAACCGGAACATAATACCGATATGACGGAAACTAGGGCGGCAAGAGGGAACAAAACACGTGCATAAGGCCGAGCCTTCCACCCTTTACCAAGTATATAGATGCTTAATTAAATAAGATATATTGTGATATCCCAACAAGTAAACATGTTCCAACAAGGAACAACATCTCCATGTTCCAACAAGGAACAAACTTCAGCTTCACCTGCAACTAGCAACGCTATAAGAGGGCTGAGCAAAGCGGTAACATAGCCAATCAACGGTTTGCTAGGAAAGGATGGTTAGGGCTGACATGGCAATATGGGTGGCATGATATAGCAAGTGGTAGGCATCGAGCATAGGCATAGCAAAAGAGCGAGAAACTAGCAAGCAAAGATAGTAGTGATTTCGAGGGTATGGTCATCTTGCCTGAAATCCCGCAAGGAAGAAGAACGAGTCCATGAAGAAGACAAACGGATTAAGTCGAACGAATCCTCACAACTCCGAACGAAACCGGCTAACGAGAGAAGCAAACCGAAAGAAGCAAACAACATAGTAAAACAACCATCACATGAACATGGCATGATGCACAAACAAGTATGATGCATGTCCGTTTAAATAACATGGCATGGCAATATGCACAAACAATCCTACAATTAGTGGAGCTCAATATGCAATGAATTGCATATTGACAAACTTCACAACATTTATTTAGTTCACTTGGTTAGGTTACCAACAATATTAAATGTTATTAAACATGGCAAGAGGTGAAGCAAAATTAAACTACCTATTTAGGCAAATTTAAATGAGGCCGAAACAACGAACAACAATTCCGGAAAATCCCATATGCATATTTCGAATTTGGTGCTGATCTGACCTAAAGCATATTTTAGAGTTGTTAAACATGCAAAGAAATGCTACCATGTTAATCTATGCATTTTCTACCACATTTACATATATAATTTATTTAAAATGGAGCTACGGTTATTTAGATATGAATTAAAACATTTTAGCATGGCATTTATGCAAATTAATGCAAACAACAATTTTAAACATTTAAATGTTGTTATCATGATGCGATGAAATGCTGCTTATGCAATTTTTATGAAAATGTTAACAAGAGCATGTTAAGAAGCATTATGTCACCGTGGAAGAAAGGTGCCACGGCAACGAATCCAAAATGGTGCCACCAACATATCGGTTCCGACAGCTCATCGAGATGTCGGTAAAAGAAAGCGTGAGCGGTCATGCAAGAAGGTGGGTGATCCCGATTACCGGGTTCCTACGGAACGGTAGAATGGCAAAAGAGGGCATCGCAAGGATGATTCAACACGTGCAAAACTCGAGCATCTCATACATGCAAGGGCATCTCATCGCGGTCGCCTCGGGTTATACCTTGGATCGCTCAAACGGGAGGGTTCGCCAGAGAGGGAAGTAGACGCTCACGGTCGCCGAGGGAAGTAGAGGAAGTAGTCGCTCACGCTCGCTCAAGAGGTACTTGACGGTCCGAACCCTTCGGGTTGTCGGTACTTGCGATCTCGGCGATGGTAGTCGACATCTCGATTTTGGCGCATGTAGTCGACACGGTTTGTAGACGCTCATGTCATCGGTAAAGGTACTTGAAGAATCCCGAACGGACTTAGCGCCTTCGCCGTAGGGGTACTTGGCGATCGTCGGGTACTTATCGCATCATCGTAGTCGAACTTGGCGGCCTTGAGGAACCCACGTGTCGGATTTCATGCTTCCGTTCGGTCTTGAGAAACTTGAGATGATAGTGGAAGACTAACTTGGCGCCCACGGTCTTGACGCCAAAAGGCTGTGCAGCGGAGAGAACGCATCGGCACGGCAGCCACGGTTCGTCAAAAGAGGCAGAGGCCATGGCGCCAAGGAGGAGTGGCACGGGCGAGGCAGATGCGGATGCGGAGGCTCGCAGGCCTCGATTGCTTGAGGAGAGGCCGAGGGCGGCTGGATCCGCCGAGGCGGCGAACGGGCGGCGGCCATGGCAGGCTTGAGCCCCGGTCCCCGCGCTGGTCGGAACGGGCGAGGGAAGGAGCAGGACGACGGAAGGTGCAGAGAGGTGAGGCGAGAAGGGCGCAGAGGAGGTCACGACGGCGGGAGGAGGCCGACGGGCTCCGCCTGCCACGACGAGGGCGACGGGAGGTTCTGTGGCGCGCACCAAGGGCGGCGAGGTCGAGGCGAGGAGGAGCTGCAGAGGAGACGAGGCGGCGCTTGGGGCTCCCTGGCAGGAGGAGGAAGGGCGACGAGGACGGGCACCGAGAAGGGAGGGCGGCGACGAGCCTGATGCCCCGGCCACGATGGAAGGAGAAGGAAGGCTGGGGCGAGGCGAGGTAGGTCGAGGGCGGCGCGGGTGGTCGAGCGCCTCGAGGCGACGGGCCTGGGACGCGGGAGGAGAAGAGAGGCGGCAGGAGAGAGCGAGGGAGATGGGATCGAGGAGGCCGAGGGATCGGGAGCGACGAGCGAGGAGGAGCGAGGGATCGAAGGGGAGGCGACGGCACTGGAGGGAGGACGAGAGAGGAGAGAGATGCGGCTAGGTTAGAGCTGGGTTGGCCTAGGTTAGAGGGGGCGCGCGGCCTAGGCCTTGGGCCGGATCAGGTAGTGGCTGCGGCGCTGAGAGGAGCTGGCTCGTCTGAACTTCTCTCTCTCTGTGTTTCTTTTCTCAATTTCTCAAAGAAAATAAGAGAGAAAATCTCAGAGATAAAAGGGAAGGCGGAGAGAGATGAGAATATATCCGAGTCCAGAGTTTGTGCAGAATTTGAATAAATTGGTTTGGCAATTTTAGAGGAAGAAATAATTCAAGTTTGAATTAAATTCAAACTTGAGCCATTTTAAAACCTAACCAAAACAACTCAAAATGGATGATATTTGATGAGAGGTATAAGGCATGGAGTAAGATCACCAGAAATAAATGAACATCAATGGAGGTACAAATAATGCCACTTGGCATGAAAGTCAAGATTTTACGTAAAGGAAGAAGTGATAAGGTTTGCACGTGGAGAAAGGTCTTGATGAAAAGATGAAGATACAAATGACCATAGGAGGAGGGAAGGTGATGCAAGTGATCATGCATGAAACACACAATGCACATGATGAGCATGATGAAATGCAACATGATGCAAGGATGAATGCAACGGACAAAACAAATCACACCACAAAACTCGAAACCCCGAAGGCAATCAAGTCCGGTCTTGGGGCGCACAACACTCCACCACTATTAGAGGATCTCGCCCGAGATCTAGGATGGCACCGAGAAAACGGAAGAGGAAGAGGTAAAACAAAGTTGCTTTCCGACAAACGAAAGTGAAACCAAAGAACTTTGAGAGGTTGAACAAAATGAAAGAAAAAACAACGAAGATGAACAAAGTTGAAAACACTGTTAGAAAAGAGGAACAAGGGATAATTTAAAACAAGAGGTTAAGTGATAACATAGATATTGACACCATCCGTTAAAACTAGATCGAGAAGGAATAAGAATGATATAATTTGGGCAGCATTCGATCGAAAAAAGGAAGGAATTAGAATCATGAACTTGAGAAGATGGGCTGATAGTTGATGAAATCAACAACACATCGCTCCTAACTATTGAAAGAATGGCACAAGGGTAAGAAAGATTTTACAGCCTCCGTTGAGGAAGCAGCAAAACTTGATAAGATGAGAGAACTCAATGAAAACACGAAGAAACAACAGATTGATCGATGAACAAGGAGACGAGAAACTTATATCACCGAGGACAAATGAAGAACTTGGGTCCTTTATAAGCACCATAAATAGCAACAACCTTAGGGAAAGCTTTAGGTGAAATATAGCCCAAGACAACTCCAATGAAGAGATTGATGGATTTAAAATACCTCATTCTTGACAACATGTGAAACATGAAACACGAAGGAAATTATCAAGAATGACATAACACCATCTCAAAAGATAAGATAGAGAGAATTGCACTTCAAAATGCAAGAAGAAGAATGTTGAACTCCTCAAAACAAAACATGTGTTGAGCACCCTGTTCAATTTTGAGTATAGCTTCATGGATCTTAACTTAGAGAGGAATCTTGATGAACAATTGAGAAATGAAAAGAATCTTGATTTAACCATCATGTAGAGCCTCCATGAAGAACTCCGTAAGAAAAGGATGATAAAAGAAAGAGAAGTTGAAAACACAAGGTGAAGCCTTGCAGTGATAAGATGAAGCTTTGAAATGATATAATCGAAAACTTGGAACTCCGAAAGAAAAATGAATAAATGAAATAAAGAATTTTGATGATCCTCCAAATAAGGAATTGAATTTACTCGATGGAACAAGAATAAGAATTACGTTATGCGATCCTTCACCAATTAAGATTGATGACAAGCAACGGATTTGGCACACTACTTATTCCCGCTGAAAAAAATGATTACGATAGAGATATAGCGAACCTTGAGAAGGTATTGATGGAACCACCGTGGGATTGAAACAACGAATAAATTGATGTGAAACAAAGGAAGTGAAATCTTGAACAAACCACCGAAGAATTGAAAATGAACGAGCAAAGGCACAATTCACCGGAAGAATTGGAAACGAATGAAGATGCTTGAGGGAATTTAGATACATGAGAACGGAGAAATCATGAACTGATTAGTGAATACTTGAATGATGCACCGTCAGATTTGGAGAACAAGAGCTGAAAGTCGGAATGAATAATTCGAGATGATGGGCTCAAGAATCAAACTGAAAAGACTCGAAATGCTCCGGTGGGTTAAAAGAATTCTCACAATCAAAATAATTATGAGAGGATGGCACGGCTAGAACCAAGAATCTTGAAGAGAATGGAGCAAGATTTAAGAGAAACTGCCTTCGTCATCAAAATTCGAGAATGACGACAGAAACACCACCATGAATTATTGAAGCACCGAATGAAAATTAGAAAGGTTGAACCAACAATGAAAATAATTTGAAAGATCTTGGAGAAAGACATTTGACTGATGATAATTCATCCTTACATCAAACTTTGCAATGAATTTGGGAATAGCTCTTGAAAAAAAATTAGAAGAGTTAGGTAAGATCTCGAAAAGACCTGGGTTAGCCCACTCAAAAGAACCACCGCTGAACAATTGTTTGAAGTAGATATTGCACCGGTAGAATTAAATGGCTTGAATGAGATAGCATCCTCAAAAGAACTTGAGTGAATTGAGAATGGAAACTAGAATCTTCCGAGATATCTTCAACACTCTAACAATTGAATAGCTAGAAGTGAAAGACTATGAGGTGCACCGTATGGGAAAACATTTGAAACGATGAAAAGAATACGATCAACACCAAAACTTGACTTAAATCCACCGGAGAAGAAAATTAGAATGGAACAATGATAAGGTTAAAGCTTTAGCGCCTTCATGAGAAATCACCGGATAAAACAATAAAGGAAAAGAATGAAGAAACTTCTCTCAATAAAATGGATACTTGATTAAGAAATCTGAGTCCTTGAAGAAAAGGTGGAGGGCGGAAAACAAAACAACTTAGGTCGGATGAAACGAACACCGCTGAGAAAAGCTTAGAATTGATCTTGCTAATGTTGGAATGATCGGATCCACTTGAAGAGAAGCACGCCGTTGAGAAAAGAATTGACATGACAAGCCGTGATCAAGAAGGATTAGTATTCACATAGCAATATGAGAACACCATTTAGGAAAGGTATGGAATCAACACTTGACTTCAAGCAACTCTTATACCACAAAACGGAACAAAACAAAGGATTGGCTTCAAGAATGAGCCGAAACAAATACATATGATAGAGATTTACCCAATCCCATATCATGCATCCGTCGGAAAGATATTCTACGAGATACTTGAATTCCCACCTATAAACTCCCAAACTTTCTGTTATGCAACTGTGTTGGGGATAAGGGACACAAAATATATCACCCAAACTAACAATACCTAGATCCAAATGTATCCATCCACAACACATAACCAAGAAATCCTCGAAATCGTACTCGACCTTCAAAAACATCCTATACAAGTCATGGCAATATTCCCCACTCGCCACAAGATCGGGCTATCGGTTATCTCACCAACAACTGCACAAAAGAGATTTCGATGTCGGTAAAACTCGTATTCCGAACGCAACGATAAAATTGTGACGACAACACTGGAGCTCAACTCCCCGGACACGCCACAACCCCTAAATGTCGAGGCACCAAGAACAATGTTCTCGCCACAAAACCATCGAACGATTCCAAGATACCCGTGATCCTAAAAAAATTTTTAGTGAAATTTGAGAAGAGAAGAGTCAAAACTCACGCCAGATACCTCACCAGAGCGATTAAGGACTGGGAGTAAAAGAATCCTACTCCGATATATATAATCCTAAGACTCAAAACATTTTCCGCTCTAGACTCAACAACGCCAAAGAAACAATCAAGTAGGGGTCTCCTAAGTCGGGAAGGCTCGATTACCAACTTGTAACGCTCTGATGCGGCTATATTCCCACGTGTCAAGCACGACTTAGAGGCATAACCGCATTGAAAGCAATGTCGCAAGTGAGGTAATCTTCACACAACCCATGTAATACATAAGGAAAGAGAAACATAGTTGGCTTACAATCGCCACTTCACACAATACATGAGTAAAACATTACATCATACAATACAATCAAGGTCCACCACGGAACCAAAATAAAAGAAGACTACCCAATGCTACACGATCCCCGATCGTCCCAACTGGCTCCACTATCGATCAACTCAAAACGAAACAACACAAAGAACAAGATCTTCATCGAGCTCCTCCTTGAGCTCGTGCATCACCTGCATGATTTCATCGGCACCGCAAACTGGTTTTGGGAGTATCCGTGAGTCACGGGACTCAGCAATCTCACACCCAGATCAAGACTATTTAAGCTTAAAGGTAGGACAAGGTAGTGAGGTGGAGCTACAGAGTTTACTCAGCTTATATGGTGGCTAACATACTGCAAAAGAGATCGAGAAGAGGAGGCAAAGCACGGTCGAACAACTATGATCAAGAAGTGATCCCGAAACTACTTACGCCAAACATAACTCCAACACTGTTCACTTCCTGACTCCGAGAAGAGACCATCACGGTTACACACGCCGTTGGTGTATTTTAGTTAAGATCAACTTCGGTTTTCTACAACCGACATTAACAAATTCCCATCTGCCACATAACCGCTGGCACGGCTTTCAAAGTTCAAACCCGCAGGGTGTCCCAACTTAGCCCATGATAAGCTCTCGCGATCAACGAGGATATTCTTTCCCGGAAGACCCGATCAGTCTCGAATCCGCCACAAGACATTTCACAGCAATAAACAAGACCAGAAGTCACCGGATGTGCCGACAAATCCTGATAGGAGTCGCACGATTCTGGTCTCGTGGCACACCGGATAAGTCAGCCACAGTAAAACCAGCCTCGAGTTGCCCCGAGGTGGCCCCCAGTCGCTTCGTCGGACCAACACTGAAGGAGCACCGCCCGGGGCTAAATAAAGATGACCCGGCCCTAAACCCAAGGAAAAGGGTATAGGTGAGGCAAATGGTAAAACCAATGTTGGGCCTTGCCGAAAAGTCTTATTCAAAGCGAACTATCAAGGGGGTCCCATAAATCACCCGACCGCGTAGGGACGCAAAATCCGGGAACATAATACCGATATGACGGAAACTAGGGCGGCAAGAGGAACAAAACACGTGCATAAGGCCGAGCCTTCCACCCTTTACCAAGTATATAGATGCATTAATTAAATAAGATATATTGTGATATCCTAACAAGTAAACATGTTCCAACAAGGAACAACATCTCCATGTTCCAACAAGGAACAAACTTCAGCTTCACCTGCAACTAGCAACGCTATAAGAGGGCTGAGCAAAGCGGTAACATAGCCAATCAACGGTTTGCTAGGAAAGGATGGTTAGGGCTGACATGGCAATATGGGTGGCATGATATAGCAAGTGGTAGGCATCGCAGCATAGGCATAGCAAAAGAGCGAGCAACTAGCAAGCAAAGATAGTAGTGATTTCGAGGGTATGGTCATCTTGCCTCGAAATCCCGCAAGGAAGAAGAACGAGTCCATGAAGAAGACAAACGGACGAAGTCGAACGAATCCTCACAACTCCGAACGAAACCGGCTAACGAGAGAAGCAAACCGAAAGAAGCAAACAACATAGTAAAACAACCATCACATGAACATGGCATGATGCACAAACAAGTATGATGCATGTCCGTTTAAATAATATGGCATGGCAATATGCACAAACAATCCTACAAATTATGGAGCTCAATATGCAACGAATTGCATATTGACGAAACTTCACAACATTTATTTAGTTCACCTTGGTTAGGTTACCAACAATATTAAATGTTATTAAACATGGCAAGAGGTGAAGCAAAATTAAACTACCTATTTAGGCAAATTTAAATGAGGCCGAAACAACGAACAACAATTCCGAAAATCCCATATGCATATTTCGAATTTGGTGCTGATCTGACCTAAAGCATATTTTAGAGTTGTTAAACATGCAAAGAAATGCTACCATGTTAATCTATGCATTTTTCTACCACATTTACATATATAATTTATTTAAAATGGAGCTACGGTTATTTAGATATGAATTAAAACATTTTAGCATGGCATTTATGCAAATTAATGCAA
>JAHIAM010010681.1:0-17592 GCA_021605205.1 Aegilops longissima | reverse complement strand
AATCCTCCACCTCCACCTCCGCCTCCGAGCGTGGCAAGCTATCATGGCAGCCACCAATGCCAATGCTCGATGATTTTGCAGCTCTTGCATGAGCATTACTCAGGGCAAGGCAATCAAGGCAATCAAGGCAATCAAGGTCAAGGCAACAATCAGCCACACTTTGCTACTCTCGGTCGGTTTCTCGCTAATCAGCGAAGTCTTTCGGTTTACGTGTTGAGGCCACAGAGCGATGATTGGTTAGTGGATATCTGCAAGCACTTTGGTATAGCAATGTCGGACACGAGGACTTTGTCAAGTTTGCATCGTTTCAACTCAAGGATCAAGCTGCTTGAGTGGTTCCACAATACTGAGATTCGAGAGGAGGTCGTGTCATTACAGGATGAGTTCATGGTGATTTCGAGCTCATCACATTCGAAGAGTGTTGTTGAGAGCAAGCGTGAGGAGTTCCGCAATCTCAAGCAAGGCACCTTATGCGTCTATCAATACAATATCCAGTTCCAGAAGCTCGCTCGTTTTGCTAAGCAAGATGTACCTGATGAAAGGAGTATGATCTATCAGTTCAGGGGTGGTCTGAGAGAGGATCTGCAATTACCTCTTGTGCTGTTTGAGCCAGATAAGTATGATGATTTCTACAACATGGCACTCAAGCAAGAAGCAGCACAGCTCAAGTGCGAGGCTTCTAAGAAAAGAATCAGGGATGCAGTTCAGTCCTCCTCGTCCTCTCAAGTGGCAAGCTCCAAGGTCAAGTGCTCCTTACCACCGTCCGCTTTCTGAGGTCACTTGCAACAAGTGTCAGCAGAAGGGTCACTATGCAAACAAGTGCTTCAACCAGAGGCGTCTTCCGCCTCCTCCTCCTGTGAAATCTTCCAGCAATGCAGTGGTCAAGCACAATCCAAAGTATGCCAAGGTCAATATGATGAATGCAGCTCAGGCAGAGGATTCTTCAGATGTGCTCATGGGTAATCTCTCAGTTAATGATATTCCTGCAAAAGTCTTATTTGATACTGGTGCATCGCTTTCTTTCATTTCGAGACCTTTTGTTGCCAAGCATGAATTTGTGACGGAAAAGATTCCTATTCCGTTGAAGATTGTGTCCCCGGGCAAGCAAATGACATCTAATGTTTATGTCCCGGATGTTTCCATCAAGATGGGTGATTATAGATTTCTTTCTAAACCGGTGGTTCTTGGTGACTCGGATATTGATCTTATTCTCGGAATGGACTGGCTTTATCAGCACAAAGCTCAGCTTGATTGTGCTGCCAGGGAAATTCAATTGACTCATTCTTCTAATGATGTGATCATTTATGCCTCTCGTGATGAAACCATTCGGTTGTTTTCTCTCAATGAGAAGGGCGAATTGAATGCCATCTCTCGATTCCGATCGTTTGTGAGTACCAAGATGTCTTTCGGAAGAGCTTCGGGTATGCCTCCTCATCGGCCCGATTGAGTTCGTTATCGATCTTGAACACAGCATTGAACCCGTTACAAGCGTCCATACAAGCTTGGACCTGATGAGCTGAGGAATTGAAGAAGCAGCTCGATGAACAAGAGCGTCTGGTTTGATCGGACCGAGTTCATCTCCTTGGGGTTGTGGTGTTCTTTTGTCCGGGAAGAAGGATGGCTCGGACCGACTTTGCGTCGATTACCGTCCATTGAATAAGAAGACAATCAAGAACAAGTATCCACTTCCCAACATCAATGAGCTTTTCGAGCAACTCAAAGGTGCTACGGTGTTCTCTAAGCTTGACCTTCGTATGGGGTATCATCAGATTCGCATTCGTGAACAAGATATTCCCAAGACAGCATTGTAACAAGCTTTGGTTCTTATGAATATACTGTCATGTCTTTCGGCCTTGTCAATGCTCCTCCAACTTTCTCTCGGATGATGAACTTCATATTCAATCCTTACACCAATGAATTCGTCTTGGTCTATCTTGATGATATCTTGGTCTTCTCCAAGAATAAGAAGGATCATGCCAAACATTTACGATTGGTCTTTGGACAAGCTCGAGAGTACCAGGTTCTATGCTAAGTTCTCCAAATGTGAATTCTGGCTTGATGAAGTGCTTTATCTTGGTCATATCATCTCTGCCAAGGGCATCATTGTTGATCCCGAGAAGGTGTCCGCAATTGTGAATTGGGAACCTCCTCGAATGTCAAGCAGCTCCGCAGCTTTCTTGGTCTTGCAAGCTATTGCGAAGATTCGTTGAGAACTTCTCCAAGATTGCAAAGCCTCTTTCCAACCTTCTCGAAGCAAGTGAAGTATGTCCGGTCTCCCGAGTGTGGCGTTGCTTTCAAGACTCTCAAAGAGAAACTCGTCACAGCTCTGTTACGACTCCTCTGATGAATCCAAGCCATATGAAGTGTTACGTGATGCTTCTCTTCAAGGTCTCGGTGCTGTGTTAATGCAAGAGAAGAGAGTTGTGGCTTATACCTCTCGCCAGATTGAAGCCCAACGAGAAGAACTACCCCACTCACGATCTTGAGTTGGCGGCAGTTGTTCATGCTTTGATTACTTGGAGACATCTCTTGTTGGGAAGGAAAGTGGACATTTTCACCGATCACAAGAGTCTCAAGTACATCTTCACTCAGCCTAACCTCAACCTCGAGGCAGACTCGATGGGTGAAATGATTCAAGAGTACAACCCAAGTATTGAGTATACTCGGGCAAAGCCAATGTCATTCTGACGCTTTGAGCAGAAAGCTTCTTTGATCTAATCCTCAAGCCCTTTCACCGGATCTCTGTGAATCTTTCCATAAGCTGAATCTTCAAGTTGTCCCTCAAGGCTTTCTTGCCAACCTCATAGTCTCTCCTACTTTGGAAGATCAGATTCGTGAGGCTCAACTTCGGATACCATGGTGAAGAAAGTGAAGCGTGGTATTGACAAGGGCATTTCAAGTACAAGTGCTTCCATGTTGATGACAAAGACACCACTGTTCTTTGAGGACGGATTGTGGTTCCTAAGGGTGATCTGCGAAAAGTCATTATGAGCGAGGCTCACAATTCGCTTCTATCCATTCATCCTGGAAATACGAAGATGTACCATGACCTCAAGCAGTCATATTGGTGGACTCGAATGAAGCGAGAATTGCTCAATTCGTGAATGAGTGTGATGTCTGCGAGAAGAGTGAAAGCGAACACCAAAGACCAGCTGGTCTCCTTCAACCTCTTGCTATTCCTGAATGGAAGTTTGATCATATTGAAATGGACTTCGTGGACTGGCTTTCCAAAGTCCAAGCGTGGAAATGATGCTATCTTTGTTGTCATTGACAAGCTCACTAAAGTGGCTCATTTTCTTCCTATCAAAGAATCCATCACTTTGCAGCTCGGTTGGCGAGCTTTACACCTCGAGATTGTCTCCTTACGGTATTCCTCAAGTGATCTCTTCGGACCGTGGCAGCATCTTTACCTCCAAGTTACGGGATTCCTTTCGAAGGCCATGGGCACCGACATTCGTTTCAGCACAGCTTTCCATCCTCAAACAAGTGGCCAAGTCGGCGAGTGAATCAAATTCTTGAAGATATGCTCGGGGCTTGTGTCATTTCCTTCGGTATGAAGTGGGAAGATTGTCTTCCATATGCGAGTTCTCTTACAACAACAGCTTCCAGCGAGTTCGGGCAAGGCCCCATTTGAAATTCTCTATGGCGAAAGTGCCGTACTCCTCTCAATTAGTGCGAGACAGTGAGCGCCAACTTCTTGGCAATGACTTGATCCGAAGCGGAAGAAATGTGCAAGGTCATTCGTGAGAATCTCAAAGCCGCATAATCGCGCGGAAGAGCTATTATGATGATAAGCACCGTGATGTGACTTTTGAAATCGGAGACCATGTCTACCTCGCGTCTCTCAATGAAAGGTACTCGTAAACCCGGTATCAAAGGGAAGCTTGCCCCTAGATCGTGGGTCCTTTCAAGATCATTGGGAAAAGAGGCGATCTAGCCTATCAACTTGAGCTTCCTTCCAACTTTGCAAGCGTGCGATGTGTTTCACGTGTCACAACTTCGCAAGTGCTTCAAGGCTCTGAACGCACTATCAACTTCAAGAGATTGACCTTCAAGAAGATCTCTCTTATCGTGAGCACCCGTTGCTATTCTTGAAGAAACCGGCGCAAGACTGCGCAACAAGTCAATCAAATTCCTGAAAGTGAAGTGGTCACACCATTCCGACCGAGAAGCTACCTGGGGCGTGAGGATCACCTCCGTTCGAGTATCCGGAGTTCTTTCAGTCCTAGATCTCGGGGCGAGATCCTCTTGTAGTGGTGGAGTGTTGTAACACCACGGATGTAAACTTCCCTTTTGGGCAATATATCATTTCCCTCATCCAATTCTTGTGGGTTCTTGTCATGTTTGGTCTCATGTTGTTTTGGTCATGTGGGTTTTCTTTTCTTTGTTTTGCTTTTGCCATATTGCATTTGTGCCTTTTGTCATTTTGCATTCCCTCCTTGTCATGTGATTGTGGTTGTGCATGTCATATGGTTGTGTTTTTCCCTTGCATGTCATGTGGGTGCATGTTTCTTCCTCTCTTGCATTTACCATCCCCTCCTTCCCTCTACTTCTTTCTCTTTCATTGCCATTTATTCCCTCTTTCAATTATTGTTCATCTCCTCCCTAATAATCTTGCTTGTTGCACTAAACCTCTCTGCCCAAAAAACTCCTCATTTGAAGTTGTTATGGTTAGGTTCAAAAATGGCACAAGTTTGAAGCATTTTCAAACTTGCATTATTTTTCTACCCTTAAAAAAATCCATTACATTTTATTTAAATAGAGGGGAATTCCAGGAGTGTGGGAATATTTTCCTTTCACTCTAAATCTTTTCTTTTCTCCCTGTACTTCTTTTTCTCTTCCTTTTTTTTTAGAAAAAGGAGAAGGGAGAAGAGGCAGCAGCCCCTCTTCACCTGGGCCTCGGCCTCCCGAGCCGGCCCAGCTCCCCAGCAGCCGCAGCCCAGGGAGCAGGCGTGCCAGCCCGCGCCGGTTGCCTCTCTCTGTCTTCGCTCACCCGCGCCCGCTCTTACCCCCGCTAGCCCCCTTCCACGTGGCAGCCCCGGCCCCGCCTGGCAGCGAGCGCCCGGTGCCTCCGCACCCGCCTTTTCTCTCCCTCTCGTCGCCATCGCCATGGGGACCCCGGAGCACGCGAGAGCACGAGCTCGGCCGCGTCGCCCTAGCCTACTTATCCCCTCGCCGCGTCAAGATCGAGCCTAGGGTTTCCCCTCTCCCTCTCTCCGCCGCCGCCAGGTAGTTCTTCCACCCAAGTTCGCCGCCCGCTCGAACCCGAGCGCATCTGGGAGCCCGTCTCCGTCGCCGGCGTGCTCTCCGTCCACCTCGACCCGGCGGCCCTTGTCCATCTTCCTCCTCGTCGTCGTCTACGACCACGACGTCGACTACGGAGGCCCGGAACGCCAAGTTCGTCGACGCATCGCCTCGGTCTTCTTCTCGGCCAGGAAATCCGGCGATCTTCAGAGGTCGATCCCATCGCCGTCAGCCCGTCCCCATCGCAGTTTCCGTGTCCTAGGGTAAGGAGGTATACCCCTCTTCCTCCCTGCTCCTCCCTGTCGCCGTTAGTTCGCCGTAGTGTAGGGTCCGGCCCGTGTCTTCGTCGCTTCGCCATGCTCGGTGTGATAGCAGTTTTGGGTTCAGAGTAGTGCCCGCACGCGTAGTTGCCCTAGCCACGCTCTGGCTTGTTCCATCTTGTTCCCGTGGTGCTCCCCGTGCGCATCCAGCCTTGTCCGAGGGCGCAGAGCCCTGTAGCCGCCGTTGTCTCGCCGGAGATCGGTGTTCTCCTCTGTTTTTAGTTCAGCCTGGTAGATTAGTCAAGTGGCCAGCTTCGCGCATCTTGTCGAACTCCCTTCCCTAGTCGAGCTGGTCGACTGCCCGCTCTTCCACCGCGGCGACCTGGGTTCGAACCCCAGGCGCGCCACTTCCCCCTTTTTTTTTAACTCTCTGTTTTTCGCGCTCCACTGGTTCGGCTCTGCAGCAGCAGTAGTCAAGGACCCGAGCCTCCTCCTTTGCCGAGAGCAGCACCAGCCCGGTGGTTCTGGGAGGTTTTCCACCGGGAGACCGAGTTGAATCCCCACAGGGCTCTTTTCTCCCCCCTTTTAAAACCTGTTAATCTCTGTCTCTATGACAGTGGGTCACCCCTGTCAGCCTCTCAGCACCCTCCTCCAGGCCTATTTTATTTTCTTTCCATTTACAGCTCTGTTTCATTTCTGTTTTGGGCAAGTCCAAATCTGGACACTTCCAAATATGGAAACTGCCACTTCTGTCTATTTCCTTTTTAGGCAGATTTTAACTTAATGTTTTGTGATGTTTTCCCTAATGCAACCCTAACATATTATATATGTTTTTGGGGTAGAAAAATCCCACCAACTCAGTGGTGTCCTTGGTTTTTGCATTTGGGCAAGTTTGTGTTCATGTCTTTTGCATCTTCATTAGGTGTAGTTTTATAATGGGCATATTTATTTGATTTGTGCTATGAGGTAGTTTGCACACATGCATGGCTCGTTCAACATGTTGTTATCGTCGGTTTCTCACCATTCTTGTTTTGCCCGTCATATCCAATCCGTGCATCCGTTTCCGGTGATCTCTATATCGATTTCTAACGAAATCATCTCATCTTTCCGATGGCATGCTTGGTTTGCCAAGATGATGCCTAGTCTTTCATTTACCATCCGGAGTGCTCTTAAGCATAGCCTATCACACCATGCATTCAATGTCATGTTGCATCATGTTGATTGTGCATTGCACCGTGATTTATTGTGGTTCCTTGTTTTGTTGTTGCTTTGGGTAGAGCCGGGAGACGAGAACGCTTACGAGGAACCTGTTGAGAACGTTTTCGAGGATCAGGCTTTCGACAACTCGAGAACATTGCGAGCAAGATGATCATACCCTCGAAATCACTTCTATCTTTGCTATGCT
The DNA here is from genome assembly GCA_021605205.1 of Aegilops longissima. Lineage (NCBI taxonomy): Eukaryota > Viridiplantae > Streptophyta > Magnoliopsida > Poales > Poaceae > Aegilops > Aegilops longissima. The sequence continues at coordinate 10,683 of JAHIAM010010681.1, read as the reverse complement.
AGTTGCTCGCTCTTTTGCTATGCCTATGCTGCGATGCCTACCACTTGCTATATCATGCCACCCATATTGCCATGTCAGCCTCTAACCATCCTTTCCTAGCAAACCGTTGATTGGCTACGTTACCGCTTTGCTCAGCCCCTCTTATAGCGTTGTTAGTTGCAGGTGAAGCTGAAATTTGTTCCTTGTTGGAACATGGAGATGTTGTTCCTCTTTGGAACATGGTTATTTGTTGGGGATATCACAATATATATATATATCTGCTATGCTTAACACATCTATATACTTGGTCAAGGGTGGAAGGCTCGGCCTTATGCCTGGTGTTTTGTTCCACTCTTGCCACCCTAGTTTCCGTCATACCGGTGTTATGTTCCTTGATTTTGCGTTCCTTACGGTTGGGTGATTTATGGGACCCCTTGACGATTCGCTTTGAATAAGACTCGTCCAAAGAAGGCCCAACATTGGTTTTACCATTTGCCACCTAAGCCTTTTCCCGGGTTTTGCGAGCCCGAGGGTCATCTTATTTTAAACCCCGGGCCAATGCTCCTCCGAGTGTTGGTCTAAACTAGAAACCACTTGCGGTGCCACCGAGGCAACTTGGGGCATCTTCGGTTGCCGTCGTAGTGTTCATCCGGATGTGCCACGAGAACGAGATATGTGCAGCTCCTATCGGGATTTGTCGGCTGTCGGGCGGCTTTGCTGGTCTTGTTTTATTGCTGTCGAAATGTCTTGTAGTCCGGGATTCGAGATTGATCGGGTCTTCCCGTAGAAGAATAATCCTTCGTTGACCGTGAGAGCTTATAATGGGCTAAGTTGGGACACCCCTGCAGGGTAATATCTTTCGAAAGCCGTGCCCGCGGTTATGAGGCAGATGGGAATTTGTTAATGTCCGGTTGTAGATAACACAAAGATGACCTCTAATAAAATACACTTCAACCGCGTGTGTAACCGTGATGGTCTCTTCTCGGCGGAGTCCGGGAAGTGAACACGGTGTTGGAGTTATGTCTGACGTAAGTAGTTCAGGATCACTTCTTGATCACTACTAGTTTCACGACCGTGCTTTGCTTCTCTTCTCGCTCTCTTTTGCGATGTAGCCACCATATATGCTAGTAAACTTGCTGCAGCTCAACTTTACTACCATGTCCTCCCTAAAGCTTAAATAGTCTTGATCTCGCGGTGTGAGATTCTTTGAGTCCCGTGGCTCATGATACTTCAAACACAGTTGCAGGTTCCGATGAGGCCAATGCAGATGATTCCACCGAGCTCAAGTGGGAGTTCGACGAGGCGTGGTCGTTACTATGTTTCGTTTCGGATGATCGATAGTGGTGCCCAGTTGGGGCGATTCGGGATCTGTGTTAGCATGTGGGGTATCTTCGTTATTTTGGTTCCGTAGTCGGACCTTGAGTGTACTACTGTATGATGTATGTTTAATTATGTCTTGTGTGGCGTGGCGATTGTAAGCCAACTATGTACCTTTCTCCCTTAAATTATTACATGGGTTGTGTGAAGATTACCTCACTTGCGACATTGCTTTCAATGCGGTTATGCCTCTAAGTCGTGCCTCGACACGTGGGAGATATAGCCGCATCGGGGGCGTTACAGTGGTCACCGGGGCCCATCTTGGAGGTGGAGCGTGGTCTTGGCGCCCACGCGCCGCTATGGCTAGCGGCGCGGGGCCCTGCCGCGGCAGACAATCCTGGCGCGGCGGTGCGAGGAGTGGTGGAGTGTTCTCTTGTGGTCGAGGGATGTGACGCCCCCGATTTAATCGTACACTAATCATGCACACAAATGTGTATGATCAAGATCAGGGACTCACGGGAAGATATCACAACACAACTCTACAAATAAAATAAGTCATACAAGCATCATAATACAAGCCAGGGGCCTCGAGGGCTCGAATACAAGTGCTCGATCATAGACGAGTCAGCGGAAGCAACAATATCTGAGTACAGACATAAGTTAAACAAGTTTGCCTTAAGAAGGCTAGCACAAAGCGGGATCTGAGATCGAAGAGGAGCAGGCCTCCTGCCTGGGATCCTCCTAGCTACTCCTGGTCATCGTCAGCGGGCTGCACGTAGTAGTAGGCACCTCCAGAGTAGTAGTCGTCATAGGCGGTGGCGTCTGGCTCCGGGGCTCCATCGTCTGATTGCAGCAATCGAGTAGAGGTAGGGGGAAAAGGGGGAACAAGGCAACCGTGAGTACTCATCCAAAGTACTCGCAAGCAAGGAGCTACACTACATATGCATGGATATATGTGAAAAGGGCCATATCAGTGGACTGAACTGCAGAATGCCAGAATAAGAGGGGGATAGCTAGTCTTAATGAAGACTAAACCACGGACAACCTGTCTTGCAACAGGTGAGGAGGGCAATCTGAAGTCCTCCAAGTAACATCATATAGAAATAATCCTACCCGCGATCCCTCCTCATATCCACGAGAGAGCGACCACGGTTATATCGGCACTTGAAAGGGTGTGTTTTATCAAGTATCCGGTTCTAGTTGTCATAAGCTCAAGGTACAACTCCAAGTCGTCCTGTTACAAGATCACGGCTATCCGAATAGATTAACTTCCCTGCGGGGTGCACCATCTTACCCAAAGACGCTTGATCCCATTTGGCGGACACACTTTCTCAGGTCATGCCCGCCGCGGAAGATCAACATGTCGCAGCCCCACCTAGGCACAACAGAGAGGCCAACACGCGGTCTAAACCTAAGCGCAGGGTCCGGGCCCATCGCCTGAGCACACACGCACGTTGCGTCTGTGACGAGCGAACCTAGCCCATCGAGCGTTCCACCCAATCCGGGCGCGCCGCGCTCCGTCACGACGTCTGAAGTGCTTGGTGATACCACGATGCGGGATACCCATAACTACTCCCGCGTAGATGGTTAGTGCATATAAGCTCGTAGCCAACTCAGATCAAATACCAAGACCTCGTTAAGCGTGTTAAGTATCCGCGAACGCCGAACAGGGCCAGGCCCACCTCTCACCCGGTAGTCTCAACCTGCCTGTCGCTCCGCCACAAAGTAACGATCGGGGCCGTGGGGAACCCAGCCCACCTCTACTGGGATGGAGCCACCGTCCTTTCAGCCCCATCTCCGAACAATACCACGGTAATGTAATAGTGTAAAGTATATAGTATATACCGTGACCACCTCCGAAGTGATCACAGCCGGTAGTATAGCATGGCGAGACGGACAAGAAGGTAGGGCCACGATGGAACACTAGCATCCTATACTAAGCGAGAGGATAGCAGATAAAGGTAACAACAATAGTAGCAAGGACAAAGCTATGCAGCGGATAGGATATCTGAAAGCGGTAACATGTTACACTACTCTAATGCAAGCAGTGTAGATAAGAGTAGGCGATATCACGTGATCAAGGGGGGCTTGCCTGGTTGCTCGAGACAAGGAGGGGTCGTCGGTGGCGTAGTCGACCACAGGGCATCGACATCGGTCTCGGAGTCTATCGGAAAGGAGTAACGGAGGAACACAATAAATATGAGCAATCAAAGTATCACAAAGCGTAACATGGCAATGGCGGTGCTAGAGGTGACATAATGCTGTAGGAGGTGATCTTTGGTGAAGGGGGAAACATCCGGAAAGTATCCCGGTGTTTTGGGTTTTCAGCAGAGGAGGCGGAGGAAAAGTTGCAGGTTCGATAGGTTAGGGGTGTGTGGCGGACGAGCGGACCGCGTATCCGGATTCGTCTCGTGCGTTACGAGCAACTTTCATGTAGAAAACATTTTCATCGAGCTACGGTTTATTTTCTATGATTTTCTAAAGTTTTATTGATATCTGCAATTAAAACTAATTGAAAATAAAGATTAAATTGCTACGTGCACACACAAAGTGTACACAGCAAAGCAGCATAGAGGTCGACGGTGGGGTCTGTTGACGCCTGCCAGACAGCAGTCAACTGGGACTGTTGACTAGTCAAAGGGACAAGGGGACCCGCATGTCATTGTCTCTGTTTAACTAACAAACTATTAGTGTTAACATAACAGTTTTAATTAGGTTAATTAATTCACTAAATTAATTAATATTATTTGTTTATTTTTTTTCATTTTCGTTTTAAACAAAAGGGGCGTGGGGCCCCTGGCAGTGGCCCATCGGGGCCTAGCGGGTTAGCTGGCAGGAGGCGACGGGCGCCTGGGCGAGCGCTTGCCCACAGGAGGTGTAGCGGGGCGAGGCCATGACCCGGCGAGCCGCGCCGAGGTCGACAAGCCGTCTGGGAGGCCGAGAATGCAGGTGGCGCGGGCGGGGCAGAGGAGCAGGTCGCCGGCGCAGGCGGCAGCAGCGGATCCTAGAGCGGCGGCGCGGCCGCGACGTCTGTGAGGCATAGCGAGGCGGTCAGCGCAGAGCAGGGCACGCGCAGGAGCGAGCTCTGGGCGCGGCCAAGGAGTGCGTTGAGCGCAGCTCCGGGCAAGACGACGGGTGGCGGCCTACGGCGTCAATTCGAAAAAAAAGGGGGAAGAGGGGAATTGTTGCGGTTGCTCACATGGAGCGCAGGGGCGAGCTCGGAGCATGTCGGGGAAGCGCTCGGGGAGGCCGGCGGCGCCATGGCGGCGAACAGCAGGTGGAGACGAGGCGGAGGACAAGCAGCTCGGGCGCCGCGGCGGTGCCAAGGCGTCGGCGTGCGCCTGCAACATGGAGGGCGGCGGTGCTGAAGGAGCCCGAGGGGAAGGGAGGTTGGGCGTCAAGGACGGGCGCTCGCCATCCGGAGCGGCGGCGTGGCGCGGTCGGGGGAATCGCCCCTCGATCCAGAAACAATGCAGGGAGAGGGAGGAGTGTGGAGTGGGGAACGAGGGGAGTGGGGGTCGGTCGTCTAGGGTTAGGTCGGGCGTGGCCTAATAGGCCAGGGAGTGCGGCTGGGCCGGCCAGTTGGCTAGCTGGGCCAGTTGGTCCAGCGTGGGGGGGGTGTTCCTTTTCCCTTTCACACATTTTATTTTCTGTTTCAAATTTAGCTACTGTTTTCTATTAAACCGCAAAACTAAATGAGTTTTATTAGATATGAGACTTGTCACATAAATCAAGCACATTATTTCTAAGAGTCACAAAAAGTTTAAGGCGAAAGTAGTTGTCCAACTATTTTAGAAATTTAAGAGGCCAATTTTAAATGTTGCTGGATCACTAAATAATTTCGAGGGCACTTTGAAATCCAAAAGAGGTTGGTTCCAACATGACAAATTTCAGGATTATTTTCCACACCTTGAACATTTTAGTTTTCATATTTGAGCAGTTTGAATTTTGACTTTAATTTGACTTTGAGATCCGGGTTGGATTAGAATGAAACTGAGATTAGCAGTAACAATGATGACAAGGCATCATTAAAAGGGATTCTTGTAGCATGATTCTCGGGGTGTTACAAATCTCCTCCACTACAAGAAATCTCGTCTCGAGATTTAAGCGGTGGAGTAAGGGGTAAAGACTCGGGAAGGACGGAGCTCAACACAAGATAGTTACCTGGGGACTATGTCAGTGAACGTGGCATAGAGGCATCTCTCGAGTTGAAATTCAAGAAAGTCATCAAGAGAAAGGTGAGGTGCATTAAGGAGCTTCAACCCGGTAGACAATCGTTCGTTGCCTGAAACAGAGGGTAAAAGAGGTTCAGAGCTATGGGAATAAGTATTGCGTCTGATAACAGAAAATATCATCTCTCGGAAGGTGGCTCGTGATTTACATACGATGCCAAGTGCGGGGGACAACTTTGGAAAACAGGGATGTACCGGAGTCAGGTTTCGATCCGGTGGAATTGTGGGTTATGGGCCCACCATGTGGGTTAAAAGTAGAAAGGGGGCCGATAGCAAGGCATGTCAGATGATAGACTGTCATTTATGTTGTCAACAACGTTGGTACCAAGGGCGAGGGACGGAGAGAACTATGTTCCTGCTCGTTGAACGAGGCGGACCAATAGGCAAAGTTCTCGTCCATTGGTGGTTACCGGAATGTCAACAACAATAATAATAAGGTCTTATAGACATTTTGTACACGAGGTGTTTTCATAAGCAAGGAACTATTACTGCTTAGATCTCATAAACCACAAGTAAGTTTAAACAAAACAATGGAAAGGAAAAGGTGATCATTAGATTAATCGTAACATTGGAAAGGAAAATATGTTTAAACACATAATTCAAGGGTATATCCTTCCCAAGGACAAACGAGCAAGATATCCACGACAGAGATAATGTAGAAAACCCTTTAGGTAAGGAGAGAAATTTCATGACATTATCCATACAGCGGTGTTTGGATAATTGAGCAAGAAACATTTAGCATTGGGCTTGAATGTTCTTGTTGAAAATCGAGTATCACGTACATGCTTGAGATAGCATTGACATGGTCTTGGTGAAGATCAGACTTTGGAATCACGAAGGATCCATCGAGAATAACTTGTAGAAACAGTATTACAATTCCCTCATGGATGAATGGATAACCTGCTGAAAAGAAATCTATAACGATAGGTCCTCCAAATTAAAAGCTAGGCATGACATCATGCTACCGTGTCATCAAAGGATCAACATCATAACTCTTGGAAAGTTGTCCCAACCATCATATCTGACCGAGATTCAGATCCGATTGGTGTCAGGATACCTCAGACTTAGGATACCTGAGAAGAAAAGGTGCAACGCAAATTGACGAGATGACATTGTAAGATTCTCGGGGAAATGAACTATGAAGTGATTTCCGTTAACAAGAGTCCATCATTAACCCAAGGAGAGGACAAGGAGGTGTCTGGTGACTCAACGGCAATTCACCGAGATTCCCAAAAGATGGACTTCCACAATTAAGTGAACAAGGAGATAACATTTGTCAGATCAAATGATATAAGGAAGTATGCTCGAGGAAGACATACACAAGTAAACATTGGTTGAAAGGTGCGCCCGATGGGTTGGGTTGCACGACCAATGTCAGAATGGTGATTCAATAATCGATAGCCTAAGAATGAACCTTCGACCATTAACTTAGAAAAAAATAGGGTTGCTAGAAGGAAAGAATCCAAACAACACCGTCCACTTGTTGGATTTAACACGGGGACCAAGAAAGAATGGTGATGGTGAGAAGTATTTCTATGTCAAGAATTCTCAAGAGATGGAACAAATCTCAGAACATTCTTGACATAAAGGAGGGTAATACTCCAAGGTAAAGAAGAGTAATTTCTGGATAGCAAGGAACTCAAGGTATAACACCAAACATGAACAAGCTTGTGTTGGTGGGGAGGCAATAGAGTGGTCGGTGATAATACAAATCATCGAGGGCAAGGATGGGTTTTCTCATCACGGATACAATTGATATCCTGGATGAGCTCAGAATGTTGACGATCACGACACCTTTGTCGCGAGAGTTCATGAAGATGTAATCGATCGGCGACGACAACAAGTCAAAGTAATGATGAAGTGAAAGGTTATTGGAACCAAGGGTACAACACAAACTCGAAACCAAGCTTGTTGTTCAAGGCGAAATGATATGACGATGAGGATCGACGTAAGGTTAGTTCATCGTCGAAAATTGTGCTCCGAGAAGAAGGACCGGGTAGCACAGTTAAAATCATCACCACAATGATATAGCCAAACAGGCTAGGGATGGCGTGGTCGGGTACAAACTCGTACTTATAGAAGCTTACTGAAGAGTTGTTGAACCGTAGTGCGGACTCGGTTCGATTATCGGTGTCTTTGAGTGTTTAATAACTTCGAGCCCGTGAAGAATTGGAATCAGTGGGAAGGTAGCACTTGATGAAGAACTCATAAAAAGTTATGCAGTTCCATGATAATCTCGAGATACCAGGGGGGTAATACTCGACACAAGATCAAAGTAAAGGTTGACTGGGGTATTGCTCTACCAAAGACAAGTGCTTAAACTTGCACGAGAAATGGTATTTAAAGGAGAACATGGTTGGAACCACGATTGAAAAAGGCCAGATTCCAGATATAAGATGAACTTATACCAAAGGAATAATTAATTTAAGAGAAGCTTTAATGATAAGATCTACATCGTGTCCATGGGCATGAACACAAAGTTCAAGGTCGACTCCCACTTCTCCAATGCATAACCTTCCATTCACTGCTCACGTTCAATTACGTTGTAGTGTTGAAATTTTATCTGGCAAAATACCAGAAGAGTATGACTCGTGAAAACTTTCGAGTTCACACATATTAAGGAGGGCATAGGTTCAACCCATCAAGGCATCTTAGGAACGTATACCATCAACTTCAGGGGTAAATAACTCAAGCTCGGAGGTAGAGCATGGTTGAAAAAGCAAAGGATACAATTTACCAAAGGCATTATGTATCAGGGGAAGGTCTCACAAAGTTATTGAATCTGAAGGATGCTGACGGATAAAATCCAAAAAAAGGATCTGGTGGTCCACAAGGGATCTGACGAGAGCATCAGTACTCAACTAGAGGAAGAAGAATGCAAGGAGATCAAACTATAGAAACAACTAACTAACTCAATTGTCAAATGCAAAGGAATTATGATTCCCAAATCAAGGGATCAGTAGCAAAGCTCTGATCAGGGATGGATAAGTTGAATATCCTTAGGGTACAATCAACGACAATTGGATTGGTCGAGAACCAATTCCAGTTAAAAGAATGGCAGCTCAGCCAGAAAAGTAATTTATAAGGATCAATGATGATTGCGTGTATTCGCAAACATATTGAGTCAACAGACTCAAAATGATAATGACAAGGAATGTCAATAAGACTACGAGACTTATGGGTTTAACCATAATGCAAGCAAGCAAGAATTTCAAGAGCCAAAGGCTCCAGAGGATTTTCGGAAGATCGAATAGTATTTTGAAGTCTTTTGTGAAACACATGAACAACTGGGAATGAGCGGATACTCGACAAGTGCGAGGGTTTATTTGAAGGGGTATTCATGTGGCAAAGAACTGCTAGGCAATAGGCACAAAGTATCCTCGGAACAATAGAAAACTTGGGTATCTTGTAATAACAAGATCAATGGGGATGATCGTATGAATGGCAAGTGTAAGTAGTTTTCCATACGGATTTATCGGTGGTCAGGTATAGCAAAAGTGATGGGCACAAGGTCTCGAGAGAACAACAGAGAGTATCTTCGGAATCTTCCGATTAGCAGACGATCATCTGAAGTGAGGGCTCTCCGGAGAAAGTACTTGCGAGAACCTAAAGTTAGTTTTGTTTTTAGCAAAATCGTTTAACCCGAATAGAAGAGTTCGAGAATCCCGAGTGAAGATCGAGGAGTAAAAGATCCTAATACCACCCGATGGCGGCGTGGGCCCGTAAGGCACACAGCCAAGTTAGTAAAAGTTTTGCAATGTCTAGACTCGACTTCGCCAAGGAGTGTGGAAGGGGATTCCTACAGCAATCGGCTCGATACCAACTTGTGACGCCCCGATTTAATCGTACACTAATCATGCACGCAAATGTATGCGATCAAGATCGAGACTCACGGAAGATATCACAACACAACTCTACAAATAAAATAAGTCATACAAGCATCATAATACAAGCCGAGGGCCTCGAGGGCTCGAATACAAGTGCTCGATCATAGACGAGTCAGCGGAAGCAACAATATCTGAGTGAGACATAAGTTAAACAAGTTTGCCTTAAGAAGGCTAGCACAAATTGGGATCTGGATCGAAGAGGAGCAGGCCTCCTGCAGGGATCCTCCTAGCTACTCCCGGTCATCGTCGGTGGCTGCGTAGTAGTAGGCACCTCCGAGTAGTAGTCGTCATAGGCGGTGGCGTCTCGCTCGGGGCTCCATCGTCTGATTGCAGCAATCGAGTAGAGGTAGGGGAAAAGGGGAACAAGGCAACCGTGAGTACTCATCCAAAGTACTACGCAAGCAAGGAGCTACACTACATATGCATGGATATATGTGAAAAGGGCCATATCGATGACCGAACATGAGAATGCCGAGAATAAGAGGGGATAGCTAGTCTTAACGAAGACTACGCTTCGGACACCTGTCTTGCAACAGTAGAGGAGGGCAATCTGAAGTCCTCCAAGTAACATCATATAGCAATAATCCTACCCGCGATCCCTCCTCATATCCACGAGAGAGCGACCACGGTTGTATCCGCACTTGAAAGGGTGTGTTTTATCAAGTATCCGGTTCTAGTTGTCATAAGCTCAAGGTACAACTCCAAGTCGTCCTGTATCGAAGATCACGGCTATCGAATAGATTAACTTCCTGCGGGGTGCACCATCTTACCCAGACGCTTGATCCCATTTGGCGGACACACTTTCTGGGTCATGCCCGGCGCGGAAGATCAACACGTCGCAGCCCCACCTAGGCACAACAGAGAGGCCAACACGCGGTCTAAACCTAAGCGCCGCAGTGCAGGGCCCATCGCCTGAAAGCACACCGCACGCGTTGCGTCTGTGACGGAAGCAGACCCTAGCCCATCGAGCGTTCCGGTCCAATCCGGCGCGCCGCTCGTCGTGACGTCTGAAGTGCTTGGCTGATACCACGGCGCGGATACCCATAACTACTCCCGCGTAGATGGTTAGTGCGTATAAGCTCGTAGCCAACTCAGATCAAATACCAAGACCTCGTTAAGCGTGTTAAGTATCCATGAGCGCCGAGCAGGCCAGGCCCACCTCTCACCGGGTAGTCTCAACCTGCCACAATCGCTCCGCAAAAGTAACGATCGGGGGCCGTCGGGAACCCAGGCCCACCTCTACCGGGATGGAGCCACCTGTCCTTTCA
>JAHIAM010010678.1:0-20169 GCA_021605205.1 Aegilops longissima | reverse complement strand
ACTTTCCAATAAGGGAGGTACATATCATCAAGTTCTACTTTCCTCCCACTCACTTCTTTCGAGAGAAACTCCTTTCTAGAAAGGATCCATTCTTAGCAACGAATATCTTGCCTTCGGATCTGGATAGAAGGTGTACCCAACCGCTCTTGGGTACACTACTAGGGAAAACCCTAGCAAGAGCACGTGTTTAAAGCCTCATCAAGCCAGCGCGCGGTGCGGCGCTACTAGTAAGGCGCTATAGTTAATATTAGCGAGTATGGGTCGGACCACGCCATCGCTTATATCGATTTAGTAGCAGCGCTTATACAATGAGCGCCATCAGTAATTAGAAGTAGCGCTTCCCAGCACGCGCTACTACCGTATTCCATATTTTTTTATTTCATGTTGTATTCATACACCTTTATACAAGTTTTCATACCGTAGTAATTTAGAGAATGATTTTACATCATAATGAGTTATTATATCATCGGGAGAAAGAATCGGATCAGTTTCAAGTGGATGGACATCCACTTGAAACTAATCCACGGTTCTTTCACCCAATGATATAATATATCATCATCATCATCATATCATTAACAACATATCATCATAATACATCATTGTCATATAACACTCCTCATGATCATTGTTTTCATCAATGAGACATCACATACAAGTTGGTCACTAGACATAATCACAACTATTCATCATCATCAACTCTCATAAACATATTATACCTCATAGGACCTACTACATTCTCTTAGGAGTGCACTACAAAAAGACATATCGTTGACATTTTGGGTCGAACTAATTTTTTTTCTCTCATTACTTATGACACTTCTATGACGATAATTGTGACAAAACCCGTGATCATCATAGATGTGGTGGGGTCCTACTTATGACAAAAAATCATGATGTAAAATGGTTGTCCCAAGGGCCGGATATGCAGCTGCATGACATTCTTTGGGTGCCCATGACGGAAATAACCTGTGGTAGAAGCAAGGGCGAGGAAAATATCGGGTGTTGCTGGTTACGGGGTGGTCGGGCCGAGTGATGCGTGCTTTCTCGTGACACGCACGCTGCGGTGCGAGGCGTTGGCTCTAATCAACCCGAAGCAGGCTTTGGGCTCTAATCGAACCCGAGCGACAGACAGGCTAGTACGCTATCGAACTCCGAAAGGACGATCGATGGTCGTTAATCGAACCAGACGAAGCGATTCTTCGCTATCGCGCTAATCAAGCCGATCGATGCTGCGCTCGATGAACAAAGGAGCTGTCAGGGCGGGGGTTGATGAACAGCTTCCTGTGGGGTGGATGAACAGACCCGTGGTGTTGCTTCGATGAACAGACTCGATCGATCGAGCTGGTTGGGGCTGGATGAACAGACCTGTGGAGGGCAGTGATGAACAGAGACGGTTGAGGCTGGATGAACAGAGTCTGTGGAGGGGTGATTGAACAGAGCCCGTGGAGAGGGCTGGTTGAAAAAGAGCGTGGAGAAGCGCTGTGGAGGCCGGATGAACAGGAGCCCGTGGATGAACAAATGCAGTGGAGGCCGAGGAGGTCGACGTGGATGAACAAGAGTCCGTGGAGGCCGGAGGGGGTCGACGATGGAGATGAATAGATCCCGTGGAGTCCTGCTTATGTACGCCACACCCTCCCGGCGAACAGACCCCATTTCACCGTAGCGCCCAACACAAGTCCGCTTCTCTGCTTTTGCAAGACGCCACACCACTCCCATCAACAGACCCCTGCTTCGACCGTAGGACGCCCGCTTCTCCATTTTGCAAGACGCTGCACCCTCCCGGCGAACGTGGCCGGTCGAACACAAGGCCGCTTTCTCCGTTATGGGGTACGCCAGCCTCATTTCCATCGGCTGTTCCGCCCAAGCCCTCCCGGCGAACACGACGACGCATTCGCTCCAACCCAGCCGGTTGGCTCCCCATGAACACAACGACAACGCAGTTCTCCATTCCGACCCAGCCATGTACACGAACCCTGGCCGCACGATGCGCGAGTAGGCGTCGAGACCCTGCCCTTATGTACGACATGGTCGTATTTTTTCTTGCACACCGCTCCGTCGACGCTGTACATGCTACGTCGCGCGCTTATTACGACATCGCGCCGCTTCTACATCGACCAAGTATGTACGCATACATTCACGCACAGAATGACAACACTACATACGCTCACCAGGTGGGTCCCGACCGTTAGGCACTTCCTTGCGCGTAAGATGTAGCTGGTGGGTCCCAGCAGTGGGGCTAATCGCTTTTTGCCCGGAACACTTCCTGCGTGAGAAGATGTATGGTGGGTCCCAGCATAGTGGGAAATGTTTTTTTCACGAAATACGGTGGCCCGTCCGATGGGTCCCCGCCGTCGTGGAGGAATAATTATTTTGCACGTAATAAGGAGGCACTTCCTTGTCTGCGACCACGGACCCAACTGCAGCCTCTCCACGCATCCACGTCCGATGGAAGCCATTCCTTGACCACGCTGACCACGCTGCGCCGAGAGCACCAGGGCGGTGGACGATGGCGAGGCCTAGGAAGGGACGACGCGAGCCGGGAAGACGCGACAAGGATGCCCACACGCGGAAGAGTACGAGTGAGGAAGTCCCGGATTAGGGGTGTCCGGATGGTTGACTATAGCCTTCGCCGCACTCTCGACTATGAAGATACAAGATTGAAGACTTCGCCCCGTGTCTCGATGGGACTTTCCTTGTGGTGGCGATACGGATATGTAGATCTCCTACCATTGTAACCGACTGTAACCCTAACCTCTTCGGTGCCTATATAAACCGGAGGGTTTTAGTCCGAGGATCTAACAACAATCATACCATAGGCTAGCTTCTAGGTTTAGCCTCTCTGCTCGTGGGTAGATCTACTCTGTACTACCCATATCATCAATATTAATCAAGCAGGAGTAGGGTTTTACCTCCATCAAGAGGGCCTGAACCTGGGTAAAACATCGGTCCGTTGTCTCCTCGTTACCATCCGCCTAGACGCACGCTCGGGACCCCTACCCGAGATCCGCCGGTTTTGACACGTATATTGGTGCTTATTGAGAGTTCCTCGTGTCGCCATCTTTAGGCCCAATGGCTCCTCCGATCATCAATAACGATGCGGTCCAGGTGAGACTTTTTCCCGGACAGATCTTTGTATTCGGCGGTTTTGCACTCAGGCCAATTCGCTGGCCATCCGAGTAGATTGAAGGCTACGCCCGCCATCGTGTCAGATTTGGAAGTTTGAACTACATGGATGACGCCCGGAGACTTGATCTTCGACGGGTTCGAGCCACAGCCAGCGCCAAGACTCGCCATGATGGGCATGATCTAGCTCGCTGTCATCAAAGGCCTCGAGGTCGCGATTCAGGTCCGCTACACCCTTGGCTCAGAGTCGATCAAGGCCGATTGAGGACGGTGGCTGGACACCGCTGGGCTGCGATCTCACGACGATTGAGCCGAACACCAACCCTGTCCTTGTGAAGCTCAGGACTCCAAGGCGCCGGACTCCTCTCCGACCAACCTCCGCTACCTGCAAATAGAACCGACACGATCATGGAGTTCACCGCCACGATATCTTTCAAGACTCGCCTTTGGCGACATCCTGAATTCACTAAAGTCTCTCTCTTTATCGAGAGCCCTGGCCGACTATGGTCAGCAAGGTTGGGATGGACGTGAAGAAATTCAAAGCCCACCCACCACGCCTTCGAGAGGCAATCGCCGAAAGTTTAAACGACGCGTTTGACTTCGACCAAGACATCGACAAGATGGACGACGATGTAGGATATAAACATGAACCAGCACCTATAGGGCAATCGAAAGCCACATCATCTCACAATGTATACATGGTAGACACACCTAAAGGAAGCGACGACGAGGAACAATCTAACGCCACGAGGGATCATTCCTCAAAAGTAGTCAAACGGTGACGTAAGCGCCACTCAAAGTCCCGCCGACAAAGACAACAGCCATACGACCCAGCCATAGAGCAGGCTAACCTGGACGCTTAACACGCTTATCGAAAACCGTCCAATAGGACAACCTGGATAAACAACCTTCCCCGCGAAGATAATCCGAACGATCTCACGCCGACAAGTTGCGGAGCAAAAGAACTCCACAAAAGTCTCGCCGCCACCACGCCGAGCCGAAAAGCGTAAGCGAAGCTCAAAATAGCGGAAGATGCACTCAGAATTAGATGGAGCAAAGTACTCAACACCACAGACAAATACGGGCAACCGCCAAACAAAGAGCTACCCGCGAAAACTATTTCCCGAATTTGATGAGGAGGCCGAGAGCCCCCGCAATCAAAGAACAAGGAGGCCACCCGGCCGTTAGACGACCCATGGCAAACATAGAGCGGCAAACGGGCCGCACCAAGCCGCACGCGATCCGCACAAGGATTCGATTAAAAGATGGCCCGCTTAGATCTATCTACGGCCAAGAAAGCAAGCTCTAGTAAGCAATGCAACACATCAAGTATCCGAACATTACGGTACACCTAATATAGAGGTGCCGCACCCCTATGTTTCACCGATGAGGTGCTGGATTATGAATTTCAGCGGATTCAAGCCCGAAACATGGAGGCATACGACGGAACAAGACTGAAGTTGATTGAGGATTACATCCTCCAATACACATGGCTAGAGGAGATGACTCCACGCCATAAAATACTTACCCTCTAGTTCAAAGGGCCAGCCGCATTGGCTTAAAAGCCTACCCAAAACACCATTGGAAGTTGGGAAGAGCTCGAGGATGCTTTTCGGCAAATTTGAAAGGACTATGTCCACCTCCGATGCACAGAAGTCACATAACTCAACAACCCGAGAGTCAGCCCAAATTTGGAACAGATTCCTACTAAAAGAACCAAATAGTCGATCGTCGACGCCAAGCCTTAGCAGCTTTCAAACACAACGTCCGAGACAATGGTCGCTAGACACCTCGACCAAGTAAAGCCAAGAACAATGGCCATAATAAGTTTCATGACCCGCTTATGCGGAGAGGATAGTTTCGGAAAGATGCAGACCAAAACCCAAGTACATCCAAGTCGGATGGAACGGGAAACCGCGACAGCAAGGACCAGGCGACCAAGGAAACATCCCAAGAGCACGACAAGAACGCCAGATTCAAAAGCTCTCAGAATCATAAAAACTGCCCCTAAGGATAATAGGGACGAGCTATCTAACTTAAACAAAATCTTGACAAGATATGCCAAATCCACAAGATTTGGAAGCCTGCAAACCATACCCACAGAGATTGTTGTCTTCAAGCAGTCCGATACTAACGCCAACACAAGGCTCGACACACCAAGCGAGGACGATGACAACCCCACAAGCAGAAAGCACGAAAACAAAAGAACTTCCCACAAGAAGTCAAAACAGAAACTCGCTTCACGTGACAAAGGGAAAAACAGAGTGGCGCTTAATAGAAATGCGTACATAAGGCCTATCCCGAGGAGCCCCGCCACCGGGTTGTTAAAACCAATCACCTTCAACCATTAGGATTACTCTAGAAGTATCCGGAATGCAGATGGACTGCCTTGATATTAGATCCATAATCGGGACTCCAATTTACACAAGTCCTAATGGACGGCGGCAGGATCTAAACCTGCTATATAAGGACACAATCCGCAAATGGGGATAGACCCAACCAAAATTCGCCATAGCAACACTTCCTTTCAAGGGTAATGCTCGCCCACATGCCCATTGTACGGGCTCTCATCGCTAGAAGTTGTGTTCGCCACCGACAACTTCCGGCAAAAGTTAACCTTCCACCCGCCCCATTTACAATTAGCTACAAGACTACTGGGACGCCGCTACCCGCTTTTAACGCAATACCGCATTATGCATCCTTACACTTAAAATGCCCGTCCGCAAGGCATCATCTCCTTAAAGGGAAATATCGAGTGTTCCTCAGCCGAAGATTGTGTGACCGCCTTGATAGCCACACACTAAATCGGCTTCACTAATCAAAGCACCTAAACAGGTCGCCGACTCTGACACGCTGGACGAGTCCGCGAAACATAAAGGCTTACTAGCCGCATACCCTACACAAGGGGCTCCACGATGTACAACTAGAGACAATAAAGCTCAATTTTATTCATTTTTTGAATCGATTTTGTTTATTTAATATAACGAATTTTCGGACGATCTTTTCAACTAAGTTCCTCTCTTTACAGATGAATACCGTTACACCCGCCCGGATACGCACAACGGAGACACAAAGCAGACGGCAAGAGGGAACCCGGCAAAGGATTCTTTTCAGATTAAGACCTGAAACCTTTTTTACTATCTCTTGTTGATACACATCCCCGTTTCTGCCATAACCAAGGAGGAGGCTGCTTTGGCGCCACGCCAGAATTTTGCTGCACTGGACAATTGTGGGCTTATTACCAAGGGCGTTGTTCGCCCGCTTCATAAAGAGCAATACCTTAGGGAGTGTTCGCCCTCGAAGTTAGGCCTTATATGCATCAGCTCCAATCATGTCTTTGGTCAAATGTTGGTTTGCCTGCCCCGTGTTTTGCCTTACGCCCACTCCATCGCTAAGGCGACACCGGAGAACTATCGCGACAGCCCGTTCGCCAAAGCGAGCACCTCAAAGAGAGAAAGCCAAAACCGACTTCATGATATAGCGGAGACTGGTCAACCACTATGACCGGCCGGAATCTTTAGAATTCCTCCGATTAACGAAGGGTCGCTTTCCGTCAGCACATACGCACTCAATTCGGTGAGGCTGGTGCCCCTAGGGGCTATATAGTAGCCCCACGCCAAACTCCTATGGCTAAATGAAAGTGATAAAGCATTATAGTCCGTTGCCTTTGTTTGCTGCGCTTATCACCTCCTTTATAGGACCAAGACGTTGGAGAAGTGTGAAATGCGCTTTGTAAACACCCCCGCATTATATGCGTTAAGTCAAGACGCCATCTTTCAGTTACATACACATATACATTTACCCGCAAGAGGTATTTTAATTTTGAAGGCACAAGCATAAAAGCTTTTATATTCCATCAAACATTGTTTCACATAATACATGTTATTCAACATAATATCCTTCGAGCATTGCCTCTATTAAACGAGGCCCGTAACTTCCTGAAAATAGTGCTCGGATTGTACTGCTTCCGTCTCAATCTTGGGATGCAACATCGGTGGCCTTCATCTCCGCCCAAGATGCCTTGGACACGGCAAGAGCCATCCGCAAGACCCATGCATGCCGACCGCCTCATTGCATTGATATGGGCACCGCACAAGGAACTGCTGCACCAAGCCAAAATAACACTTCGCTCGGGCCTTTTCGCCACAAATGACTCACGACATCCTTCATGGCAAGTCCCACAACCTATTCAGCTCCCCATTCGCCAAACGATCGTTAATTGAAGTGGGCGCCCGATTATGGAACCGCGACCAAAACAGTCTTTCCATTTCGTGATCCTTTTGATCTCGAAGTGTTCGCCGGCCCGCAGCACTCGCCGCAAGTCCAGATAAGCATCCGCCGACTCCACAACCGGTCCAACTGAGCATATTTAGGATCCACGCATTTCCTTCGCAGCGAAAGGACTTTCACCGCGATATCTCCGCCCGACGAGCCCTCCCTCATAGCTCTCATCGCAGCGAGCATCCTTGGCCTCGGTAGTGGCCTTCTTCAGTCCTCTTGTCCGCTCGACTTTTTTTCAAGAAGCTCGCAGCGTCGGTAGCATTCTTCAACTTCACGGCCATCTCGCCATTTCCTTCTTGCTTGCAATGAGCAGCCTGTTCGCTTTTAGCTCTTCCCGCTTTTAAGGCAGCCGCAACACTTTTCTTGGCCTGCCTTGGTTCGGCGTAGCCCGCCGGGTTCTCCATGGCAGCGCACCATCTACATCATGCATACATGTTGTAAGGCACGGGCATCAAGCTCCTTACAAGGTGTCCGCGGAGAAACGATACCTTGTGACTCATCAAGCCGCTTATTGACAAGCGATGTCGGCATCCGCCACGCCAAGTTGCCGCTTAGTTCGGCAACTCATCAGTCCCTTAGCCATCAACACTTCGCCACCTACATAGGAAGGGCGCATATTATACCTGGATTATGATCTCGGGCCGCCATTTTGACAACGCACCGAGACTCGGGGTTACTATCTACACAGGCGACTTTATATGTGGAACCGCCGAAGGTACATCATTTTATGCATTCTCAAACCTCGCCAAGAACTTCGACGGCTTTCTGCAATCCGCCGAGCGGATGAAACTTTTCAATCACGCATCTATTAACGCATGGTGATCTTCTCGATAGATGTCGCCGAAGATCCTTCAGCTCCTCCGACTGCACCGCGGTGCCGGACTGCCCGATGGCCTTTTTCAAGGCCGGACACGGAGGGCTTTGGGGGCCCCACGACCGCCTCCGCCGCGGATTCGGAGAAATCCTCCACGACGACACCTCAGGATCGCCCATCTCGCTAGGCGGCACGCAGGGGAGGCGCCCGCCTCCATCATCTCCCGACGAAGATCCCATGAAGATGAGCTCACGAGAAGGGCTGAGATCCAACTACAAGGTTAAATTTCGTTATCTTCAAATGAAACAGGATGTCTCTTATTTTAAAACTCCCTCTACTTACGGCCACCGAGGGCTGATCTCCTTGGGGAAATAGTGCGGCCGGGCATCCCCGCAGGACCTCCGGCCAAGATTTTTCCCCGCTTTGAGGTCTCGGGTCTCCGGTCTTCAGAGGCGGTCCTTCTTCCTTGGATGGAGGGATTCTCGATCCTCCTTTCTTGACAGCCTTCATGGAGGCGGTAGCTTCCTTTGTCCCCCTTCGCTTCTTCCAAAGGCGCAGCCTCCAAAGATCTTGGTTAAACCGATCCGCGTGGTTCGTGGAGGGGGCCGACACCGACGCTTTTGCCTCGCTATCCACTCCTATTTAAGGGACAACTCTTTAAGGGCGGTTTATGATAAATATATAGATAGCATGTCCGCACAGGACTACTTACTTGAGTATCCCAAGGTACTAGACTCCAGGCCCTCGTCAAGTCTGACACATCGCCAGATCCAAGAATACCAGACATCTCCATCAAGGCCGCCCATAAAATGTTGGAGAGCTCATGGTCCTTCGGATTAAATTCCACGAGGAGGGGCGACGCTTGCGTGGCAGGGTGCTAACGAAGATGACTAACCTAGGCCACTACGACCAGCATTGATTTCTCTCTTCTAGGAGGTCTCGACTACGGCCCCGCAACAAGGGCACATCCTGGACCCCTCCTCAGCCAAGCCTTTATTAACCCATGACGCCAGCCACTGTGGAGGACCCGAGCGAAGGTGTGGCGCCACCCATTTGGTGCCCCCGAGCTGTGATATAAAACCACTTGTTGCCATAGACCAAGCTCCTTCTTAAAAAGATCTCTGCCATGGAGCGCCAAGATTCTTGCTTATGATGTACCCCTCCGTGACTCGCCTGTTGCCCCCTGATCATCTTTGCTCCACCTCTGAAGGTCTTGAGCCACATCCAAGTGAGGGGTAATGCGAGGAAGGCCTCAGATAATCGACAATGAACGATGAGATGTGGAGGATGGACTCTGATTCAAGCCGTGAAACTCCAGCCCATAATAAAACATGAGCCCTCATGAAGGGGTCCGCCGTGAAACCTAGCCCCGGGGAAGCGAGGACGCCAACACCACGCTTTCACCGGCTTGGGAGTGGGAATGAACTGCCTTGGGCAGGCAGCCTATGCGAAATCTTGTTAGGATACCCTGCATCTCTCTAGCTTTTAGCACATCTTCTTCCGTAATGGAGGAAGACATCCACCGGCCTTGCAGTATTTGAGCCGACATCATCAAGGTCCGGCGCGCCTGAATCTGAAGCTTTGGGTGTTGGAACTCGAGGCGAGGGCGGATTCGGGTGAGATGAAGAGAAAGGAGCGGATCCTTGGTCTCTTTATAAAGAGGTTGAATACCAAGAGCTCCTCCCTGACCGCTCGGCTCGATAGTGAAGGCGCAGACGTGCCAACGGGCACGATTAAGTTACCCACGCCGTATTGATGAGAACTCTGGATAAGGGGACACGATCTCTGCTTGATAAGACGCGTTAAGGAAACCGCCTCGCTAAACGCTACCGAGGTGCTGCACAAGAAAACGATTCGAATAAAGGCTTACCGCCATGTGTGATGTCAACGCGGTATCACGTGCCAGATTGAATTACTGTAAATATTATTCTCTACGGTGGTATGTGGAACTTATTTTGGCAGCAGGACACTATCCTTGTGTTCAAAACCTTCTATGAAGTATTTTGAGGGAGGAACCCGCCTTTGCAATGTCAAGACACATATGCGTACGGACTCGCTCGCCATTGAAGCCCGGGTTCAGGGGCTACCGAGGAGTCCTCGATTAGGGGTGTCCGGATAGCCTGACCATATCCTTGGCCGGACCCTCGACTATGAAGATACAAGATTGAAGACTTGCCCATGTCCGGATGGGACTTTCCTTGGCGTGGAAGGCAAGCTTGGCGATACGGATATGTAGATCTCTACCATTGTAACCGACTCAGGTAACCCTAACCTCTTCGGTGCCTATATAAACCAGAGGGTTTTTAGTCCAGGGACTAACAAACAATCATACCATAGGCTAGCTTCTAGGGTTTAGCCTCTCCTGATCTCGTGGTAGATCTACTCTTGTACTACCCATATCATCAATATTAATCAAGGTGGAGTAGGGTTTTACCTCCATCGAGAGGGCCCGAACTCGGTAAAACATCGTGTCCCTTGTCTCCTCGTTACCATCCGCCTAGACGCACAGTTCGGGACCCCCTACTCGAGATCCGGGTTTTGACACCGACAACGAGGGTTCATCGTTCGGCGGCAGGTGAGGCTGTCACCACCGCAGAATAACAGGGGTGTGGGTGAGTAGAGGGATGGCCCGGCCAGGTGGGAATAGTAGGGAGGAGGCTCAAGGCAGACACCGCCACGGGAGGCAGGGAGAGCGGCACCACCGACGCTGCTTTGGGCGGTCGAGCAACAAGACCAGAGGTTGAAGAAGCACTATCATGGATGGACATCGATGGTCACCGGAGCTAGAATCGCTCATATTGACTGTTGACAAAGCACCCATCTCCCTTCAACTTAGCCCATTAAGTCAGCCTCCCACCAAGGTGGGTCCCAACCAGCGTGGGGAGTATCCAATTGTGTAATAAGGAGGCACTTCTCATGCATGAAGATATAGCCAGGTCCGACCTGTCAGTGATGGGAAACATTTTTTCATGAAATACAGAGGTCTCTTCCATGGGTCCCAATTGTCCGTGGAGGAATCATTATTTTATGGTAATAAGGAGGCATTTCCTTGCATGCGGTCATGGACCCAGTTTCACCTCTCACGCACAGCCTACTTGATGGTGTCGTTTGTTGACCATGTTGACCACTCCGCCACGAGCGCATCCAAGGTGGTGGACGGTGGCAAGCCCTGCACAGCAACGAGCCGGAGATGGGAAGACGCGGAGTAGAGTCACTGCATTGAGAGGTGTACGAGGGTTCATTGGTTCTGACGGTGTGGTTCGGGCAATCGGTGGAGAAGAACATGAGGTGTGGAGGGGTGGAGGGATGGCCGCCACCCAGGTAACAAATGGGAAGCGCATAAGGAAATGCTAGCAAAGCAGAGGCGGGAGCAGGTGGTCCCAAGTGCACTGGAGGAAGAAGACGAGATTGAAGATGGATGTAACGATGTCGAATCATTTGTTGACTAAGTTGACAACGACTTGCATTGGCTTCGGCCTATTGGCCCACATTTCAGCCTCCAAAAATGAGGCACGTATTCAACCCATTTTTTTCTGAATTTACAGTCTTTTTTTTGTGGGGTAGAATTTACAATTCATTTGATCTCTTTTTTTGAATTACAGTCCATTAGCCGGGCTGGGTGAACAAATAATGTAGCGTCCATGCGGCCCATTTATGTTTTTTCCTAAAAAATTACAGGCCATTTGCACTTTCTCGAAATACACAATTTTGTCGGGCTGATTCTAATTATAATGTTGGGTGGGCGAGCAATGTTATCAAAAATAAACAGGGTTGAGTATTCTGTTATATATATATATATATATATATATATAAGTGATTTATTATTACATTGGTCCTTAAATCTTACCAAGCTTTTGTACACAATCACCAGGATTTTCATTGCCAAAAAAAATCCAGGATTTTATTGTTAAGAAATTATTTTTATAAGTTAACATGATGATGGGATATTGTTTTCTTACATATGTAAGTATGTGTTAAATATATGATGACAAAAATAATATATAATATAATATATAAAATAATTTAAATATATATAATATAGTTAGAAGGGAAACATAAGTTGGACCAGGCTTCCCTATTCTTATATATAAAAATAGAACAGACCTTCCTGTTTTTTAAAAAAACATAAATTGGGCTGCCGGCGTTTCAAGAAAAATAAAACCTCGGATGGGAGGTCCATAAGCCGGTCAATACATGACGGCCCTCAAGAAAATACATAAAACCACCTTATGGACTCCTCCCATCCAAGGTCGTGGGCCTGTCATGTTAAAAAGAATCCTAGACAGGCAGCCCAAAACCCAGCCGATATTTTCATCGCCTAGTGATAATAAATGATACCGCTAGCTCCCCTGGCTTCATTCTGAATTTATCTCCTATAGTAACTACGTTGAAGCACCTAAAAAATGTAACTATGTTGACAAACCGTGGCCCCAACGCCAAGATAGCATTAGGAGGAAGTATTTTTCGATGAGGCACTTGCTTATGCATTTTAGCCATAGACTGGTGGGTCCCGACTCCATCCACCTCTCCATGTACAAGCCCTCTCCAGACATTCCTCTCCGCTTGTTCAGCAGCATGTTCATAACGATAGACAGCTGTGTCAAGCGGCATTACATAAAGGCAGGAGGAGATCCACCACCTGAGGAAGTGCCTTATTAGTAATGAAACAACTGAATCCAGCTCAAGGGTCGTGAGTGACACTACCTCGGATGTGCCTATTCCGCCCGGTTCGATCTCCACCGTGCGCAGAAAATATTCCAAATTTTTACCTTTGCCTTTATTGACATGTGGGTCCTAATTGTCATCTACGTGAGACCACGCCCTACACTTGCCAAACTTCATCCTCGCTTTATCTGTTTTTCGCACTCCGACATTGTGTGGGCATTTTGAAAATAGCATATCGACTTGATCGGCATCATATGAAGATGTGCTATGCATGAATGCTGATCAGCATGATGTTAACTCTCTGGTAGTTCCAGCCGACCATGAATAAAACTTTCCAAAGATGATGTTTACACTATTTGAAAAGGCCGTAGCAATATAAATGTTTCGGCCTGAAAGTTGCGCTTCTTATCTCGAACTGAACTTGGAGTTTCTTATCCAAACTGAAACTTGCAGTTTCTTCTCGAGAATCACATTGTCCGCACTTTTATACTCCTATGGAACTACATTCTTTAAGTGCTAAAAATAGATCTCTAGAATTCATAAAAATACTTCATATGCTCAATACTGCAAATCTGAAATTCAAGAGACATTCATATCTGAAAGTACTCTCAAAATACACAACACAAAACACAATTCACAACCTGCAAATACTAACAACCCTAAGCTCCTCTCCGACATTCACAACCTGCCCGACTATTGGTCTGGGGGCAAATCCTCCTATTCCCTCGGCGCAGACAGCCGCCTGGGTGAGACGTGTGAACGGCGAGGGAGAGGATGGCGGGAAGCGCTTGTCGGGCCAACTGCTTTTTCCTCTTGCGCTTGGGTTCGGGTCGACAAAGACTCCACCGCTCGCCTGCACGACACCTCACAAACAGCACCCGTCAGATGCTCGATCCTCCAATCTCCGTGGATGCTCCATCTGGATCGACACTCCCACCACTCCCTCATGATCGATTCGGTGAATCTATTTGCTCCATGGCCTGTGAGGAGCAGTTTATGTACTCGCGACTGCCTCCGGGAGTATCGCAGCCTTTTCTCTCGCTGCGTGATATTTGGCCATGGAGTTCGCCGTTGCCGCTTAGTTGGTCCTTGTTGTCAAACCAAGACTGTATCTCCAACATCCTAGCTAGCTTCAAAGGTCGCTGCTCTGCATCCTCACGATCGGTTGTACTCCTCCATCGATCTACTCCACACAACCTTCACTACGGTGGTGGTTTTGAATGGAAGAGGAGAGGAGCAGCTGGTTTTGGTTTAGAACAGAGAGGAGCGACGCTGGTTTTGATTGGAACAGGAGAGGAGGGCGTGGTTTTGAAATGGAAGAGGAGAGGAGCGGCGCCTAAATTTAGATTGGAACAGAGAGGAGCGACGGTGGTTTAAGAGGAGAAGAGCGGAAGAGCGGCTGGTCTTGGAAGTATTTTTGTTTTATGATTTTGGGTCAAGTTTGACCATGTAATGTATTTGACAATCAAAATGTGAATGCATGTCACCAAAAATTGTATCGCTTTGGTTCAGATTCGAATGTACTTTCAAATTATATTATTTTGCAACGTGATAATATATATTTTATTTATGAAAATCATGGTCAATTATGACCCAGTAATAAAAGGGAGACTAGTTAATGTGGGGTCGCTTTCTTAATTGAAGGGTAAATTGATTTTGATTTGATCCAATACAAATACACCGCCCTCTCGTCCAATCCTAAATCCCCGCCAGCCTCCTCTCCTCTTCTCCATTGCAAACCACCTCCTCTCCTCTCCATCATCTCCATTCCAAAACCACCGCCTCACCTCTCCTCTTCTCCATTGCAAAACCACCTCCTCTCCTCGGACGAGGATGCCTTCTGACGTAGCCCATCCTGCCATTGAGACATCGACACATGGGTTCCACTAAGCACGGGCCCACCACATCAATTTCAAAGGAAGGGAACCTCTCTCCATCATCTCCATTCCAAAACCACCATCTCGCCTCCTCTTCTCTATTGCAAGACCACTGCCTCTCTCCCATCTTCCAAAGCTAGCACCGACCACCTGTAGAGGACATCTATGGAGGGGATGCAGCATGAATCAGGCAGACACGCGCTTACTCAGGCAAAGTTATCCAGGTTGAAGGAAACTTACTTGGTTTGACAATGAGTGGAGATTCCGAGGACGTGAGGGCCATGTGGCAATGTATGCGAAAGAGCGAGACGACGGTGATGTACCTCGACGGTAGTCACGCCAATCCTTCGAAGTTCATCGAGTATCTCCTCCGGGCGATGGAGTGATGATTCGCCCGAGGCGGAAGTCAGCAAAGTCAGCGGAGGTGGTGGGCGATAGGTCAAGGTCGAGCACCCAGAGGATAACGAATCGATCGAGTACGGTGCTGCTGCTCGTGAGGGTGCGAGCCAGCCGAGCCACAGGAGTATTCTTCTCACCACAAGAGGATGCCGGATGGCGCGATGTCGCTTCCCCGCTTCTCCACTGGTTCCTTCGACGTCCGCCTCTGCTTCAACGACATCGTAGGGTTTAATGTAAGCTTCACACCAACCTAATCTTCCATCTGCCATGCTTACAATAAGTGTGACAACTAATAAAAATCATGCTTACAATCAGTCTCCGAGTACTACGCCAATGACCCTAAAATAGCTCAGACCTTTGGGTCAAAGTTGTGACACCGTACAAATAAAGAAAAATAGATTGGTGCTTTTTTTAAAAGAGTACACCCTAGAAAACTGCCAATATAAGCTACTAGTATTTTTTAAGTCTAAGCTACTAGTATTTGGTTAGAGGATTTGCTGCCGAGAAAGATCCGTCCACAGTGAGTGCCACACATCCCACTGATGGTGGTGGATGCCAATGCTTAGATGGAGCAGGGTTAGTGTAGGTAATTTTTACTTGGCACCTCACACTCTATATATATGCCGGTTCCATCCAAGACATTTGCAAGCTTCCACCAAAATGCAGTGAATAACCCTGCTTGCACGTGATAATGAAAAGGTGTGATTACATTATAGTGGCACTAGTTGATGAAACATACACTAAATAAACAGGAGAAAATATTACATCATATCGAAATCGACTCTAAGTCTCCCCAATACACCTTCTCCCGCTAAAGATGAACATCAAAGCACAACGGTAGTACAAGGAGGGTCTTGAGACATTCAAATATTCTATTTTTGTGCATCAACTAAAATTAAGCACCCCTGCTTTGCATAAATGCTTAAACATTAACAATGGGACTAGTTGATGAAACATACATTAACAAAGAGAAGTACTTTCTTTATCTACATGGAAATGAAATGATAGAGAGGACACTCGCCTATTTTAATCAGATATTACTTCATTTTATCAAGTGACACTAGGGTTTCGAAAGGTGGCAAACGAGGTGTACCGCTCAAGCGCAAGGATGAAGGTCGGGGTGCTAGATCTGGATGTCAAGGTGGCTCTTTCATTCCTATCTTCCCCGATGTTTCGTGGTAGCATTTGGGTTGTAATCCAAACTTGATCGAGCTGGTGCTGCGCCCCTACCTGCCTAGCTTATGTGGCTAACTTGTTCCCTGCTAGTACTCATCTGCTAGTAGTAGTTGCATAACCGCCCGCTTACACCGAGATGTTGTCGGATAATGGTTCTCTATGGTTGTTTTTAATGAAATCGGAGGGAACCCCCTTTTCGATATATAAAAAGTGGCACTAGCGGTGCCAAAACATTGCCTCAAATTAATAGTGCCACTAGATTAAGGTGCAAAATAATAACATTATCTTTATCATGGCAAAGCAAAACAAAGAAGCACAAGAGCAGGATCAACATGCAGGATCTTTGGCAAACGGTCGACCAAAAGGAACATACCGTGATGGGAACCATATCTGCAAATAACGCCATCGAGAAGGGATGACACCAGTACCAACATGGATGATTCAATTCATGGGACCTTTGGTGCAGTTCACCAAAAATGAAGCAATGTCCCATGAGCTAGCATTCTTCTTCTTCTTTTTTAAGAAAAGGGTTTCCAGCCCCGTTCCATTTCCATCGAAAACTAAACCCACAGAGCTTCTTCATTAGTTGCAATAAAATTGAGCAACATCAAGGTTGGTCGTGAAGCCCGGAGAGAGGCGAACAGACTGCTGTATCTCTAACTAAAAGAAGCAACTTATCTTAATGGGAACTTTAGCAGACATGAAAAAGTGCCATTGATTCATACATCGAGGCATTACATTGAAAACAACATTGGTTTAACGTGGTCCTTACTTTTTAACAAGCATGCTGCTACATTTACCAAAGGTATTACATAAGAGTTGCTCGGGCAACAAACATCGTAAGAGGATATCTCGTTGGTCCCATTTTTTTCGGTATATAGCCACCTTATACCGTGTGAGGCTAGGAAATCTAGTGCTGGACTTACTCGCTGACTTGTCCCCCGCCCACTTTCTTTTCCTTTTCAACCAATAGATCGAAGTTTTATCGTGATTCCTTTATTTCTATTAGACCTAGATACCACTTGGACAGCCGCCTCCGCTACTTTTCGGCCCCCATTATTTCCTCTTTCGACCAAGTCCTAGATTCTGTGTAATAAATCTTCCCCACCCCCACCCCTTTCTTCCTTGTTTGAACCAAGTACTACTAGATTCGAGGCATGAACTAGTTTTACTCTTAACAGTAAAAAATATATGGTTTTCAAACAAATTGATCGATCCTATCTACACGTAGGGGCCTCGAGAAATACAAAAGATAAATGTAGCACGCCGAGCTCAAGTAGAGCAAGGCCGGTTTCAAGGAAGTTACCCGAGGGTCGCCGATGTCGCTTAGGCGGGCGGCGGAGGCCGGATCTACCCACACTACGCACGAGGAAGAAGGTGGAGGCCCTCCGAGGGAGTCCTCGATTAGGGGGTGTCCGATAGCCAACTTTCACCGCTGGTCGGACTCTGGACTATGAAGATACAAGATTGAAGACTTCGCCCCTTGTCCGGATAGGACTTTCCTTGCGGAAGGCAAGCTTGGCGATACGGATATGTAGATTTCTACCATTGTAACCGACTCAGGTAACCCTAACCCTATTCGGTGTCTATATAAACCGAAGGGTTTTAGTCCGTAGGACTAACAACAATCATACCATAGGCTAGCTTCTAGGGTTTAGCCTCTCGATCTCGTGGTAGATCTACTCTGTACTACCCATAGCATCAATATTAATCAAGCAGAGTAGGGTATTACTCCATCGAGAGGGCCCAACCTGGGTAAAAACATCGTGTCCCTTGTCTCCTCGTTACCATCCGGCTAGACGACAGTTCGGGACCCCATACCCGAGATCCGCCGGTTTTGACACCGACATTGGTGCTTTCATTGAGAGTTCCTCGTCGCCACCTATAGGCCCGATGGCTCCTTCAATCATCAGAACGACAAGTCCGGTGAGACTTTTTCCCCGCATGATCTTCAGATTCGGGCGGCTTTGCATCCGGGCCAATTCACTAGCCCATCCGGAGCAGATCGAAGCTACGCCCGCCATCGTCAGTTTTGAAGCTTGAACTATACGGCCGATGTCCGCTGGAGACTTGATCTTCGGCGATTCGAGCCACAGCCGAGCGCGTCGACCGTCTCGAGCGGGTACGATCTAGCTCGCCTCCAACAAGGCTCGAGGCCGCACTCAGGCTCCACTCCGACCCTTAATCCGAGCTGCTTCACGACGAGGACGGTTGGTTGGACACCCGGGGCTGAAATCTCTATGGCGATTGAGCCAACACCATCCTCGTCCTTTGCAAAGCTCGGACTTCCTGTGTGCCGGACTCTTTCCGACAACCTCTCATACTCGCCACCGACCGATCAGGCCAAGTTATGGATTTCACCACCGGATATCTTGCAAAGACTCGCCTTTTGGCGATATCCTGAACTCATTAAAGTCTCTCTTTGTCGGGAGCCCGCGAACCACGGTCGAAGGTTGGGATTAGGACGATGAAGAAATTCAATGCCCACCCACCACCCACTTTGTAGCCACCCGATGACTTAACAGACATGCTTGACTTCGACTCGAGGACATCGATGATATGGACGACGACGCCGAGACGATCAAGAACCAGCTACCACATGGCAATCGGATGGCCACCTCAACTTACTATATATATAAGGTGGACACACCTAAGGGAAGCAATAACGAGGAACGACGAGACGCGCGAAAGAAAATTCCTCGAAGTTAAATAAGCGGCGTAGTACGCCAAAACCCCACCGACAAAGATAGCGCCACACGCACTCCAACCATAGAGAAGGGTGAGCCGCCGACGGTGAACATGCCATTGAGCAACCATCCAACATGCCAACTTGGACAAATAACCCGCCCCGCAAGGACAACAATCCCGATGATCTCTCGCCGACACGCCATTGGATCAAGAACCTCCATTAAAGAGCTCGCCATCGCACGTAGCTTAAAAAAGCGAAACAGAGGCTCGTAACAGCTAAAGACACACTCAAAATGAGATGGAGTAAATTACTCAACACGCAGACAAATTTGGCGACACCGCCAAGCAAAGAGCTACCCAAAGCGCAACTATCGCCCAGATTCGATGAGGAGGCCGAGAGCCCCACGATCAAAAACAAAGAGGCCGCCGGTCGGATAGACGACCACATGGCAAACGAGCAGCAAGCGCCGACACAAGCCAGCACGCGATCCGCATAAGGATTCGACTAAAAGGATGGCCCAGCTTAGATCTATCTACGGCCAAGGAAACAAGTTCGTGAGCAATACAACACGCCAAATATTCAACATCACGGCACACCCAAATAAGGGCGCCACAGACCTCTATGTTTCACCGATGAGGTGCCGGATCATGAATTTCCAGCGGATTCAAGCCCGTAAACATAGAGGCATACGACGGAACGATGCACTCGAGTCTCGGATTGAGGATTATATCTCCACATACACATGGCCAGAGGAGGTGATTCCACGCCATAAAATACCTACCCTCAAGCTCAAAGGGCCAGCCCGACATTGGCTTAAAAGCCTCCCGAAAACACCATTGGTAGTTGGGAAGAGCTTGAGGATGCTTTCGGCCAATTTCAGGAACCTATGTCCCACCTCCGCACGCAGATGATCTAAGTCACATAACCCAACAGCCCGAGAGTCAGCTCGAAAATTCGGAACAGATTCTCACCAAAAGAACCAAATAGTCGATCGTCCGGACGCCAAGCCTTAGCAGCTTTAAACACAAAGTCCGAGACGACTGCCGCCATACACCTTGGCCAGAAAAGCCAAGAACAATGGCTACACTAACAAGCCTCATGACCCGCTCTGGAGAGGATAGCTGGCTAGCAAGATGCAGCCACCC